>JAHZNI010001057.1:0-10509 GCA_027744415.1 Seira ritae
AGGTACTCACAAACTGCTTATTAGTCAACGTCTCCAGAAGAGCGAGCAGTTTCGTTCCATCTCTGAGATCATAAAACATGTCGGAAATGGGAGCTTGATTCCCCTGAGGAGACCATCAAAGAAAACAATTTATTTCATGAGAAACTATCAAACATCTTTTAAATATCTGTATGCATTTATTTTTTTCTTACCCTCCCCAGCATGGAATTTATCCATTTTCCAAATGTCTTCTTCTGGACATCTTCCCTCTCATCTGTATTATTAAACCAATTCAAAGGAAAAATATAAATATAATTTGACTCATGAGCACTTTTGAAAAATTTTACAATGAATTATAAAGTGAAGCTATTTATGAGTTAAATTTTACGAATTCGCTAGTTACAGTTAAAATAGTACAACAAATCTGCTGTCTTTATTGGCCCGTCGTTCTCTAAAGTACCTTTCGCTAAGTCTCGGAACATGTCACTTTTTATCTTACAAGCAGCTTAGGAGAATCAAATATCAAAAGAAAATGATATTGAATTCGAAATCCTCTCCACAAAAATAAAGAATTATTTTTTGTTTCCACAAAGCCAATCCACATTTAAAAAACATCCAAGCAAAACTATGTAGTATAAATTAAGTAATATACATGCTTTCGACTCTCGACTCGACATTCGATGAAGAAGGTGCATACTTAACATAAAATGCAAAGTACAATCTATGTATTTAACTGTGAACATGGTGAGTTCATCTTTTGAACTAATTTGACTTCTCAAGATGAGAAAAAATTTCAAATCCTGCATTGCGTGTACAATACAAATACAATTCTCTCTAAAAAGAAGCTAAAGATGAAGAGGAGTAAAGTTTTATTAGCTATTGACAACTTTACCTAAACATTTTGAGTAAGTTAAAAAAATTTCTTGTTGAGCCGGCGAGAGATTTACTGCCTTGTCCTTTACACATCTATCCCTTCCTCCATTTTTGACTGAAGCCATTATTTTTGCGGTATACCTAGATTTAGGAGATGAAGATGGTTAACACATGCACGAGCTCTAGTATTCATTCATCGAGGAATCTTTATGACTATGACTATGTATGAAATGAAGATGTTTTGTTTCCTGAGGAAATTCGCCTGAAGTAAAAGTACACATTTAGATTTGCAAAATGTTTGAAGGAAAGACCTTTCTTTGCATGGGTGAAAACCTTCTATTTCTATTTACATTCACAAGTGCATTCTTGCTCATCAACCGTTTCGATTTCAAATTTCAATGTCGAAATACTTTGTTCTGTATCATGCATGGGTGAGTGCAACAAGAGGAACATCCTGTCATGAATGTCAGTATCTGAAGCTGAACTTTTGGAAAGCTGTCATTTCCAATATTAGTTTAGATGAAGACAGTAGAAAGAAGGCTACCTTGAATTGTCAATTGAAACTTGCCATGACATAATCCTACGGCTTAAAGAATAGGACCCCAAGAAAAAATTATCTAGCTTGACCTTGGCCTTATAGAAATAGAAGGTCTCATTTTGGTAATCTAAAAAATTTACCGTCCCCCACTTTCTATTATTTCATCGCTAATTAAATTCCAATAGAACAAGAGGAGTAAAGGTAAACTTGCTTAAATGAAAATAAAGAAATCTGCGTAATGAAGAAATCCGGAAGCGATTACGAAATAAAAATTCACTTCATGCAGCAGCAGCGCTGTCAAGAAACTGCAAGGCAAAAAAGCAAACGCGCTGGAAAATTCCAATGAATTCTTGGAAAATGCGTTTGTTTAGAAAATGTTCGGTCAATGCACCTTCATCATCGGTTTTTGAGTGACTACAGAGTACATCATGGACTATGGAACATTTTTGAAATGTTTAATTTTTTCCATAAAGTATAAGGCCTTTGCTTTTGTTTGGGTGCACGTGCTCATCCACATCCTCATTTATCAACATCAACTTGAATGAATGTACTCTTGTGCGTAGTGCAGAACATGTTCCTTCTCTTCATTTTTCATTTCCTGCATTTTAGAATTTGAATAAACCGATTCCATGTAGCCATAATTTTGCGTAGTAGAGATATTCCTTGGAACATACATAAATAAATGACAAGATTCCATAATTTCTTGAATGAATGAATGAAGAATGAATTTAGGCATTTAGGTATCTCATGAAGCCAATAACTAGATGTGACTATGACACAAAAAGATTTATAACCAGCGACAGTGACCGTACCATTTCATGCCAACTTCAAAAAAATATGCAAACCTTAACATTTAAATCAAGTCAGTCATCTCATAAAGGATGACAAATGCCAAAAATAAATGCAGCTTGAAACAGCTGATGAGTGCTGCACATGCCAACTTCAAAAAATATGCAAACCTTAACATTTAAATCAAGTCAGTCATCTCATAAAGGATGACAAATGCCAAAAATAAATGCAGCTTGAAACAGCTGATGAGTGCTGCCTGCTGCCACATGTTCATTAAAATTAATGAGGTGCAATCAGCATTTATTTTATGAAGTTGTAAATAAACTGTACAGAATCTAAAAAAACTGCAATGGTCAAAGTCCTTCTTCATTCATGGATGCTGAATGCTGACCTATCTTAAATTCCTTGTAAAATGACAGGCTTTAAATATTAAAAAGAAGCACAGAAGCAAATGTTATTGTTAAATACCGAAAAATTGGACACCCGAACATCCCGCCGGATCCGGGCTTGTAGATGAAGGTTGCGAGTCCGACATAATAATAATGTTCCGTTAATTACTTCCAAAATATGCATACCATTAGATAAGTACTCATTTGCACTTCATCAATTTTAGAACACAAACAAAAAGAACTTTTCGGTTGAAATATCTATAATNTGAAGGTTGCGAGTCCGACATAATAATAATGTTCCGTTAATTACTTCCAAAATATGCATACCATTAGATAAGTACTCATTTGCACTTCATCAATTTTAGAACACAAACAAAAAGAACTTTTCGGTTGAAATATCTATAATAATCTTGTAAAGGCAGTTGCAGTTAGTTATTTTTTATTATAAATTATCATTGCATTTGCATTATTAGATTTCCAAGAGGGAAAAATAGGAACTTCATTTTGGTCTTTATTTTATGCACGCATTCTCACAGAAATTCATTCAAATCACTTCCTGGTTTTACATTTGTATCACATGCGCCACCACATCAGGCAGGTCCAAAGTTAGTTCATACTTTGACAATCGATTTGTATTATTCTGATAACAAGCAGGAACTGTTGAAGTTGAAATTCAGTAGATCAAGTCAGGTCCCGAAAGACTTCAAATTTTTGGCTATGAACAATGTATTTTTTTAAATATATTTTTGGATTAAACTTCAAGCTGCAGGAATAGTTACTTTAAAAATGCACTTGTTTAATGTAAAATGCACTTGATTAAAATTTAATTTTGATAAAACAAAGACTACTAGTTGCACTTTTTAAATTTGTATTATAGGAGCACATGAACATGAACATGAAAGATCCAAATAAATTAATATTATTTAGGTCAGATCAGATCAACACACGCATATATTTTTTCTAGAGGAAAAATGCAGATTAAAAGCTGATTTGTTTACTAAATTGTTTACACTTTAAAATAGCAAAGCAACAGGTGAGGATGGATATGGGATTAGAGTTTGATGTGTGTACACTATGGCACATTTTTAGAGATTTTTTTTATTATTATTTATATCCCTTTCTTATAGGGAATGTATGGGTTTAAAAAATCATATGCAATCAAGAAGGCTCAAGAAAAGAGCAGAGCAAGAGCAAGATGCATTTTTTTTATCCACATATATTTCAATCCCTGAAAATCCCGACCGACCGACACGACCGACCATACCAGCTAACATAAAAAGTCCTATAGTTTTATATGAGCTGTGAGCCGAAAAAGAACAATAAAAAATATTACATTTGAAGAATAGCGGCTGCTGGAGTAGTTACGATGGGTGCTTATAGCCATGTCATAGCTTACGTAATGCTGCTGATTTTGCTGACTTGATGGTGATATAAAGCCCCACAAAGTCAAGTCTGTGTAGACTTTGCATTGGTTTATGCAATAATGCGGATGAAGAGACAAGTCAACAAAAAAACGGTATTTTTCATGGCATGGGGAAAACTTCAGCATTTTCGCTTGATTTTGCATTTACTTGCAAGCATGATAATAAAATGTTTCATTAAAAAGGGTTTTCTGGGGTATTCTATGCAGATTTTTGGTGTATGTAAAATTGCAAAGTGTAAGTGCATTCGCAATGGGAATTGATGTAAATATTTTAGAAATGCGACAAGGTTTGTTCACGCGAGTGATTGTTCGGAACAAGATCATTTCGGCACCTAGAGGATCGGATGGTATGAAAAAAGTGTTGGGTGCGGATGCAAGGATCATTCAGTCATATAATAATAATAATAAGTATATATAAAAATGAAGTATTATATTATGAAATTGAGCAGAGAAGATTAAAACAAAGCCACACGCTGTTTTAGACGCTGAAGGCGATTTTTTTGAGGGAGTAGATAGATAATATGGGAAATAGTCAATAATACAAGCAAAATATACATCGAGTACAAGTAATAATAGTTGCACAATTAAATAATTACTTTTTTAGGTTCACAGAAATTTTAAAGTGCTAAATAGTAGAATATGCTTGCAGTAAGCTTTAGTTTTAACGACGTTTTCACACATGTTTGATCGAAATATGGAAAATGGTTAACAAAATATTACATCGTTTGGTACACGACATGTGTGTAATTGAAATCTGTTAAGTTTATTCATTCAAATATTATTTATATCTTCTTTGACACTTTTTTCTGGCATCAGAAGCTAGAATACCTGCTATCTTTGAACTAGAATATTTTCCAGTCATGACCGCTTATAATATTTAATTATCAACTTGTATAGTTGGGAGTAAACTTTTCTTTTATTTTTGGTACTTGGTAAGCTATGCTTTTTTGCTATGATCTATGCAAGTATTTTTAACTGAAGTCAAGCGTTTCCTTTTCCAAAGTATCGCTTTCTATTTTTCAGTCAGTTTGCTAAGCTGTATTATATTTCTTTGAGATGTTTTTACAACACAGAGGAAGCCTTGCGTTCTAATTAATACCGAGAATGCAAAATGCACTTATTGATTGAGAATTGGGTTATGGATTGAATGGGTGTCACACGGATAAAGACATATCGCCCGTGATGTGAGTGATGCACTTAAGTTTTGATATTTAGGTCTCGTATTTACCTAATTTTTACAAGGTACTTTCCTAGAACTAAATTTGCACAAACTTGAACATCTCGTTGTCGCATCCGCGTTCATGTTATATGTATGTCCTCAGTATCGTCACCCATGCATTCCTGCATGCGTGTGAAATCAAAAGTGAAAAGCTTCCTCTTTAAATATTTCAATGAATTGAATGTCACTCGATTTCATAAAACGTGTTAGCGAGAGTGATTTGTAAATCTGTATAAATATAGACTGGTGATGATGATAAGGAGCGTAGGTGAGGTGGGTGGAGTGAAAACAAATATGTACACGGCACGAACGTACATATTTCGTCGGGAAATGAAACGACCTTTGCGGTGGTGCAATCAGTTCAGGAATTTTATTTGCCTTTGCTCTAGGTATGATAGATAAATCAAATACAACCCACGGCATTGGAAAAATCAAGGAGACTGAGGCTGATGGTGATTGTTATGGGATGATCATAGGCAAGTTTGCATATGAAGTGAAAAATATGTAATGCAATAGGTAAGTGAGGTGTAAAGTGGATTTTGCTGTTGGAGAGTATTTGATGTTTACCTAATTGAGCTGAGCTACCTATTGTATTACAGACAGAAAGAAGTGGTATTTGAGATACTAATGATTAATCATGCCAATTTTAATGACAATTTATGTGTCATATTGTTTTCATTGCATAGTTTTGAGTAAACGTGTCCAATTCGGTGTCATTCAATTTTCCTTTGTTTGCTTCATATTATCACTTCACTACCTGCATATTTTCATGCTTCTCGTGTTATTTGTTTTAGCTATCATTTTGACGAAAATATAAAACTTAGACTGTGGTTAGAGAGCTAATTTTTAAAATTTTTTTTATCCATATTATCATCGAAAATTAAAAATGCTTTCTTCTGACTTGCGATAAGGTTTTATTTTATTGTCTTCAGTTGAAATCGTTGAAGAGATTAGGATCTGTCGTAAATAGTGTAAATTCACAGTTGATAATATTCAACAATACCCGCTTTACTTATACAAATCAAAATATACGTATAAAACAAAAATTTGCCTAATTTTATCTCATTTACATGAAATAATGCCAAACTTCTTGCGACAAACCTGAATCAGCATCCTCCTTGGCTTTCACGCTCCTTTTAACAAAACTTGGCCTCATTTTCACACGCAAGCTTTCCAATGGATCACTCAAAAACCATAAATACTGCACTATAATTATTCACTAATCTTTTTCTAATTGTCACTGCTGGACAACCAACTTCCCACCCTACAAATCTACATTGATTCCTCTTAATTTAAACAAATGAATGACTTATCAAAACACTGTTGCAAAATATAACAAAATCCACTACATAGAAATCGCATGCTTTCGCCGATCCATTCTTGGAAATGTATTCTGCGTCAGGCCGAGGTGTGAATTCCAAAAAACTGAAGTATTCAGATTCAGTATTCACCAAAATATTTTCTGAATCATTCTCCCTTTCGAGAATGAAAATTGCTCTTTTAGCTCATCTACAACTCCTAATTTGAAAAAATTCAACAAAAATATGCAATTGAAGTTGGAGGGGGAGGAGAAACTGTTTTCCTAACATTTTTCTATAGCTTATTCTATTCTCCCTCTCTGTCTGTTCGAGTGTGACGAAGAGCTCTACAAGTTTGCGAATTCCTTGTTTCTCCTCACCATCGTCTTTTTACAAGTGAATAAGAAAACATCGAGGGAAACACCGAAAAAGCCATATAATAATATTGGCTGAAAAAAATCTTGTTGCCATTTTTTCCCAATGATACCAAAACCAAATACATGTCGCATGTTTCGGGATTACTAAGTATTTTTTCGCTTTCTTTACCACTGATGTGCAGTGAATGGTGAAGTGATGTTACTCTTCATTAGCATATATATTTTAGCCTGTATATATTTTTGAGGGAAATCATCATCATCATCATCCTCCTCACGGGAGGATTCTAGACTAGATCAACAATTTCAATATCTGTGACAAGACTAAGACATAAGACAAGCAAGACATGAGAAAATGATTTTGAACTGGTGTTAGTTATAATTAGGTATATTGCCTACTCCGCCTCGAGTGTCTGCAAAAGATTCCTTTTCACTCCTGAGGAGAAGGAAAAGCATGAATAAGATGCATCTTTTAGCGTTTGGAGCCATTGGAAAATGTGAATGGGAACAGGATGTTGAATGTTGATGTTCATATAGGAAATTGATGACAATGAAACTTACGCAAGCAAGTGATGCGCATCCTTATCTTCTTCTTCAGGAAAAATATCCCGACATCGTTGTATGTAGTTGTAATATAATCGGCACGAGAGAGAAAAAAGTGATTTCAATAAAGGAAAAATGCTTCAACATGACTTTGACTTTTTTTATTTCTTCCAAAAGCCTATAACACATTGTTTTTACTTGCAGGGTGATGCCGGGAATTTTTCTTTCTCGGATTTTGCGTTTGAAATTCAATTCAGTCCATGTCATAAAGGCATCATAGTTTAAATTGGAGAATATACATATCTGTTTAGTTCAATGTATCATGTTAAGCCTGTCTGGCTGATAAAGAATTAGAGAGTTTCAAAATTTTGAAGCAGGTCTTGCTCCAGGTGCTTCAATGGGAAAACATGCTCAAAAAAATGATGATCTAGAAGCTACAAGGCTCGAACTTCAGAAAATTGAGACCCGCAAATGGTGCAATTGCTTGAAATCTACAAAAACACGCCGCGTTATAATAATACTTTCATGTTTATTTGTACACGCAGATAACATATTTATCGGCTCTTATACAGCTTAAATGTTTCCTATCTGCTAAATTAAAGCCTTTCGGAAACAATGTGCATATATGTGTAATGTGCAATGTTTCATTTATGTGTCTTTTATGTCTTCATTTCTTGTCCATGAGCCATGAAAGATTTACTACCATGTCTTTCTTCCCATTCTCAATCTCCCAAAACAATTTTGCATTTGCACTGGGAGTTGAGATGGAGAAAAAGGAGAAGCAGCAGCAGCATACACGGATAGATTCCCTATCTCTGTGAAAGAAAGCGCCACGTGAAACGTTCATCTCGTTAGCAGCTCTTCCTCTTCACTTGACGGTTTCATTCCTGATTCGCAAGCCAATGTAGAAAAAAATATTCAAATCAGAAAATCTTAATGAATTACAGTCTGCCACTTTAATTGGACTTAGAAAAATTCCAAAGCACAACTTTTAATATTTAAATATGTAGGATAATTTCAATTTTAAAATTAAATTGCGAATGGTGGTTGCAGTCTTGAATTAATTGGAAAAGAATTGAATGAAAAAATAGTTTTGGAGGGTCATAGTTCAAATATTTTGTAAGAGCTTCATTCATTTTTTAAATATGAAACGTAAACGCAGCAAGAAATCATTTTCCGGGGGCATGAGGATCAGCACACGTGGGAATCGTGGGATACCAAATATTATGCATTTATGCAGCTCGAACCCGATCTCCCAGTTTGCCAAAACACTACACAAACATATCAAATCTATTTTTAAGCTGTGCCTCTCAACTCAAATATGAACAACATGTTTCCTTATAAAAAGAAATGAATTCCCACAAGTTTTGAAATGAATTCGAAATATGAGCTCCGAGGGGTAAGTAGTAAGTACAGTGACGAATTGGAAACGTCATAAAGGATGGCAGTTTTCATTGGCCACACACTAAACAGCTTCCGCAAAAGTATGCGACTGGAAAATTTTGAATTCAAAATTAGAGATGATTTATTTCCTGAAAACGGGACTGTGATTAATTGATTTTTTCTACAATTTATTTGCCATTTCTGTACGGTTTAATGGAGATAATGAACTGAAAGAAGAGGCACTCACCAGAAGTGATAAAAAAAATGCTTATTACAGACAATGACAATGTTCATAAATGACAATTTTCTGTTGATTATAATTTTTGACATTTATCCCAAATTACGTTCTTAAGCTTTTGTTTTCGGATGTATACAATTTTCTTCGCTTCTTGAGGGTACAAAATGGGTTTGAAATATGGCACGAGGCTTAGATCTTTCCCCTTTCTTAACATTATTCATTGTCACTCTAATCATCATCAACTGAGCTATATAGCTATCTAAATGTATGAAAATTGGCAATCTGATATTCATTGAAGAAGATGAAGACGCTTCTCTGAGGTCTGAACCTTCCTATGTATCAGCCGTGATGTTAGCATTATCATTTTCTTATCTTCGCATTTACTCCATGTGGTAGTATTATACATTGCAGATAAACAAAACCTCCGGGTTTCTTCCCGTTTGAATTTGAATATTACATGCCAAAAATAAACTCTGAACAAGACTCTGCTACTACCTATACTCGCTTTACATTTCGTACTTTTGGGAGATGCTTCCAAAAACGCATTGTTTATCGGTAATTTCATAGCTATCACTGTTATTTACGACACTTTGGAATAACAAAAGCCCACATCCGACAATTTTTCTTCCTTTGAGAAGGAAAAAATATATTTGATTACATTTCTTTTCTCGGAGAGATAATGATGACGTATATTCTGGCTCTAAACTAAAATGAACGACTGGGAAAATCGTTTGTTCAGTTATTTATTTTCCTTATCAATTTGATGAAATTCGAGTCGTTAATTATAGCACTTGTATAAATAAATTTAACATAACGATTAAATATTTCAGCTACTTATATTGTTCTGATCATTTTAATTTTTTATAGAAAAGTAAAATTTGATCCTATTTTTAGGATTTCCATTGTCAATCATTTTAAATCGGAAAAGGCCACTCATTCATTGCATTTTAATTACTAGCATAATAATGTGCTGACTGAGAGAAAATAGTGAAAGCAATTATTTCGCGAAGCTAAATGCACATCTTGTGTTCACAACAAACAAGCCAAAGCCACGTCTGTCATGTCACTGTCGATGTCGATCCACTATGCACATGCATGTATGTATGTACTTATGTATAGTAAACAGGAGCATGCCATCAACGGAGCGTAAAATTTTTCATTGAAATTTCCCCCACCGACCTACATGAAAATAATGAAAATAAATGTAGCACAAGGAGAAGGAGACGACACAATAATGTACTTTATATTGTAGGCCTTATTTTCAAAGAAGTTCTTTCTCGATGTGTCATCAAGTGTGAAAGGTGGCGAAGGAAAATAAAAATTGTTGAATCAGATTCCAGTTTAGATTTACAAATATATTTTTTCCTAGAAAAACATTTCTCCTCAGATTTTGATTTTGCGGAAGTTGTCTCAGATCAGAGCACATTCCAATGTCTTTTGTCTGAGCTGAGCTGAGAAGAGAG
>JAHZNI010001059.1:0-14536 GCA_027744415.1 Seira ritae
GGGAGTCATAAAGAGAGAGTTATAAAATTGATTTGTCGTGATTTTCCCCTTTAAAGTGATGTTTCTTCCTTCCACGCAAATATTGCGTGTAAAAAACGGCGCAGGGCGAAGAAGCACAAAGGATAATTTAAAAAAGAGATAAATGACCTTTTGATTTTTTTGCATATTTTCAGCTCCAAAACTAAAGCTAAATTCAAAAGTATCAGTATCAAAAGTATCGAGGAAGCAAAAGTATAAGTCCAAATTCAAAAATGAAAAAAGAACTCTCAAGACTCGGGAAACAAAAGAACACGTTAGAATTGGCACAGAAGCTGAGTGCGAAAACAAAATTTACAACGGAGGAGGTACCTTAATCAAAATAAATTAACTCGAACCCTCTATTTTCTATCCCAGCCCAGTTTAAAAATTATAATTTACTTTGCAGTGCAAAGCTCTGCTCATAATGTACCAAAGAATAGCTGCTCGGGGCAAAGTGGACCGTCTTAGATTTCGCGAGATACTCCACACGACATTCGACATAACGGATGATGTCATGCTAGACAGGGTGTACAGAGTATTTGACACTTCGAATGATGGAATAGTAAGTTCTACAAAATATATAATGTGCTTGTAAAACGTACAGTTTTGGATTTTGGATGGTTGGATAATCATTAGCATTTCTCCATACATAAAAAAAGATTGATGAGGTGGAATGGGTAGAAGGGATATCGATCCTGTGCCGAGGCACGCCAGAACAGCTCATAGATTTTTGCTACGACACGTATGATATCAACGGAGATAAATCCTTGGCTCGGGAAGAGCTCCACCATTGTAAGGCCTTGTCTTGTACTTAGTCAAATACATAAGCTTTACACCATGTTCAGTTAATGTGTTCAAGTTTGGAAGGTTCATTAAACTCTTTTGTTTCCTCCTGAAGGTCTTAAGAACTCCTTGTATCCTCATGCCGGGATTCTGAACAATGACGAGATTGAAGAAGGGCTTAGGGAAATTGTTGAAGTAAATGATAAGGAGAAAGGAGAAAGTTTAATCTATTTTTGCATATTGCGATAAATTCTGTCTAATTGCGAATTAATTTTTTATGCAGATTTTAATGAAGAAATTAGATGTCGATAAGGTTAGTTTAAGCCTTTAAAGTACACTTCTTTTAAGGGCTTGTGATATTACTTCAAATTCAAATACTTTTGCGTATTTGAATGTAGGACGGTCAAATAACAGAGACTGATTTTAGAACAGCGTGTTTTACGGACCCCCTCCTTTTACAATCGATAGGACCCTGTCTGCCACCAGCAAAATCCTTAGCTGCTTTTATGGCCACTTTTACTGAAAATTATCGTTCTTATAGTTCCGAATGGAGCGGTAACATCAAAATAATTTATATTTTTAATGAAATATTTCTCTCACAAAGATGGACATTCTGGTATTGATTAATATTTTCTGATAGAAGAATGGAAAGTTCAGTTGAATTCGAGGAGACTGACGGCAACCGCAGCGACATCGAATAACCAAGAAAAGCATAAGCAGAGTATCAGCGCAACTAGCTCATTACAACCTCTGGAATCTTTCGTTGTATCTATTTGAATCTGAATCCAATTTTTTTGTTGCAAAATCCTCAAAAAAACTCAAGCTAATAAACCAAAATTTTTCAAGTAAACTAAAGAGTATAATATATTCGTTTCCGGAACAATGGAAGCCAATTAGTGGAAAGGACTCCTAAAGTCCAGAATGTGAATTGCGAGTTTGCTCACTGTCCTCGTCGTCGTCGTCTGGCTCTGGTTCTTGACTCTGCTCTACTCTGACTAAGCAACTTTCATGTTTCATAATTTAGGTATAAATTACATTTCAAAAGTGGCAAAAAAGAGGATCCACATCCACATGCGTAGTCACGACAAGAAATTGCGTGTGCCCTGTCCTAGTCCTACTCCTATCATTTCCAACAAAGCCCCACGCAAAAACTAAAATTGGAGGAAAATGCTTTGCTGAATTAGCTCTTTTATAACAAGTGGTAGTTGGTGGTGGTGAGTCGGCATATTATTCCCCGTGACTTTTCATTTACTACAGATATTACTCATTTCACCAAACCAGACCAAGTTCACGAATGAATGAGTTCGAGTTCGCCCATGTCCCTTTTCCCTGACTTTGGGAAAACTCATAATTTTTAGTCTGTCTGGGAAAAAAAGTCTTCTTGAAAGAAGAATTCATTAAGAAAAAAATGCGTGAAAAGGATTGTGTCATCTTCATTTTCCGTCAGAATATCTACTAAAGCCACTTTATATGCTTAACATTATATGAAGCATGAGACCATGAAATTTTTTTTGATTAAGTTATGAAATTTACTCTTCTCTCCTCCTCCTCCTCTTCTGCCACTACTCTCTCAAATCTCCTTCATTTATTTTGGAGAAAATCTTGTAAAATGAATTTTTTTGGAATGTTTCTCCCACTCAAAATAAAGTTTTTTTCATGAATGAATATCCCCTAAAGAATATACATATCTAAACACATTGCGTATGCTCTCCGGGAACCCTAATTTAAAACATATTCTTTCTTTTATTATGCGGGAAGGGAAAATAAGTAGAGGCTAATGGATGATAAAAAGTGCGGATGGAAAATACAAGATTTAGGATTTACCCTTTGATGAACTCTTGGAAAGCAAAAAAAGTTTTTCGCTTCACCACCCTAACCCTAACCAAGCGATGCGAAGCTTCCGTATGGTTTCAAAATATCTTGACAGGGAAAGGTGCTATGGTGGTATCAACACAGTCACTAGTCACCCCTCCATCCAATTCTTAATCTCATCATCAAGACGCAATATCAGCAATAGTCGGGACATGTCCTTCTGTAGCCCTCAAAGAGCACTCAAACGATTTCAAAATTTTTGTTTCGTAAATCTGTCAGATGCTCCTCCACTCTTGATTTTCCCTAATGAATAATTCATTCCAATCATTTCCCCTCTCTACTTAGCCTGGAAACTCTGCATTCTGCATGTGGAGTGTAGAGAGACTTTGAATTTTGATCAGGACCAGAGATGTATGTAAATGGATTGGATTTGATAGAAAATGAGATGAGGAAACACGACATGGCATGCCATGTTAGTACTAATGCGATACGCCGATACGCGTGAGCCTAAACGAATTTGTGATGCAATAATAAGCTATTACGCATTAGGAATTTTAGATTTTTTTGAAGATTTATCTGAAGTCACGTTTTGTATCATATCGCCCCAATATCAAAAGTTTCCTTTTAAACCAACTAAGGTTTACTGAGGACTGAGGAATATATCATAATTTATATTTAATGTACTTAGCATACTATTGACGGTTTTTTCATAGGCACGTGGACTTGGGTTGGGACTAGACTATAACCTTGAAGATTACGCCTGAAGAAATAAATTGTTTCGTCAACGCTTAATTTAATACACTTGTCTCCTCATGCGCAACAGAAGTTTGTATGTACAATGGAGAAAGTAATGCATGTTATCAAAGGCTGTAATTTATCATAAAAAACTGCTTTATGGGAAGGACGCCTGTCTCCTCTGAAAAGAGGGAAGGCATTAAACAAACAGAAAATATCAGTCTTTTTACTACATCTCATCTCATGACGCGATTTCCTCCTCCTGCATGCTTGACAATGACAATGAGCGTTTTAAAAAATTGCTGTCTACAGATATTTATTATGTGACGACCATGAAATTCTCTATGCACATTTATTGCATAAAAATTCGCCAAAAAATTTACATCATTCAGAGTTTTCTGTTCTGGCAAAGGTTATCTTTTGCCGTAAAAAATTCTATCTGAAATATCTAGGACATATTCCCATTCCTTCCTTCACTTGCTTGGTTGGTTGGTTGCATCACTGAAAATGCATTTCTTCCTGCGAGTAAACGCTTTTTTCTGCACCAACACATTAATTCCCTCCATAAACCAAGAACCTTTCACCGATGACGCCTATTTCAATGAATTCCTAAAGATCATTTTTTTGTTGGGTTCGAGCACCAAGCACATGCATTGCATCGCCATTTCATTCTCCTTCTCCCTTAACGATACACATTCACATACTACGACTTGACTTGTTATCTAACGACGAACAAGGGAAGTTCGTGACATTTACGGGACCATTAAAATGAAAAATTCCCAAAACTTCAATATCTTCATCAGATAAAATATATTGTGCATGTACGTAATATGTACGTATTCACAAATGGTGTTATGTGCAATGAACCGATTTTATGAATGAGGAGAGAAGAGAAAACACATTTTGTGTTTTATTTTTTGGAGGCATACTGCAAAGAGCATCTCATCACAATTCCCATTCTCGTTAAATGCACTCTAATATTTGAAGGAATCTTAAATTTTCACAGTTTCACTGACATTTATGACCACGCAGATGCTTTCACTTTCCCTTGCACTTACAAAATAGTATTTGCAAAATGTTTACAAAACTTTGGAAATGGAGGTAGGTAAAAATGTAATGCTACATGACATGAGTGAGTTTATATATGTTTCTTATTGCCCCTGCACAGCACTGCAATTCACTCCATCCAGATAAGTGGTAAAAAATAAAACGGAGCTGTAAAAGGTACCTAAATAATAGCCTCATCATTGCATGGGTGGTCTCCACTCCTCACCTATCAAATTTACTACTACATTTATATTCCTATTTCATCCAATTATGGAAACAATGTTTGAAATTGTTTGTTTGTGTGTGTGTGTGGCTTCTTTAAACTGGCATTTGAAAAAAGGAAAGTAATTTATACTAATTAGGTATGGTACATGTGGCTGTGGCTTGACTTGCATTTTGCTGGAATAGGTTATAGACTCCGTCTTCCCTCCTCAAAAATATTTTCTCAAATGTCATGCTACACGCTTCAGAAACGATCATCTTCATAAGCATATTTTCCAGGAGAGTAGTGGTTTTAGGAGTCATTACTTTTCCCAGAAGTTGAGGACAAAATGGCAACCATATGCATTAAATATTAAATGGGAAAAAGCACCAGTGCCTGTGATGATGGTGGGTGTACAGGGCACACGTGTGCGTTCGGTTTCTTGTTAAAAACCATCGACAAAATTTACAACTGACATTGTGGTATGGCTTTGTGCGGTTTCATTATATTTTTTTTTTTTTGTTGTTGACAATCACCCGTAATCACGGCGGCGGAGGTGGAGGGTGGAGAAGGTAGGAAACTTGGCAAGATATATTTTTTTTTGTTTATTTTAGGAAGAATATAAAGTCTGTCGGAAAAAGAAGAAAAAAAGTTTGTGAAGTCAAAGTCAGAAGGTAGCATCACATATCAAATGAATTGGCAAGATATATTTTTTTTGTTTATTTTAGGAAGAATATAAAGTCTGTCGGAAAAAGAAGAAAAAAAGTTTGTGAAGTCAAAGTCAGAAGGTAGCATCACATATCAAATGAAGGTTTTATTTCCCCCGTCATTAATAAATTACTGGCCCATATATCTTCCCGAACTAGATAAATTGAGCGGTGTCAAAAAGTCCGGGGAAGTAGTGGAAGTCAAAAACAAGAAGTTTTTAAGAATTGGATTGGAAGGTAGTAATACAGGAGTTGAGAGGGAAGGTACATAGGTACAGTCCGAAGAACTAGGACTAGGACTAGTCAACAGTCAAAAATCATCAGTATCAGTCAAGCCGAAAGAAAAACGGAGACTTCCAAAAGGTAATATATCTGGAAAAAGGAGAATAGAATGGATGGATGAAATGAAGCTGGAAACTGGAAACATTTTTTGAGTATCAACATCAGCATCGACATCGACAACACAAACAGGAAACTTTTATGATCTGGTAAACCACATATATCCTTTTTGCAGTGTCTGCCCTGCCATGCCTGGGATTTATCGATGGCATGGCGCTTGTTTGAAAGTTCGAAGGGAATGATTCCATGGCACATGATACATGACCGTGTTTTCCATAGACTGGCTGACTGGCTTGACTTCGTTTGGCTTGGCATGATTTTCTCGGGTGGTAAATATGTACATCAGGGGGAAAACAACACTTGAATGAAAAATTATCTCAGTCTTGGTAAGCCGGATGGCTCGAGGCAAAACAATCTCTGGAATCTGGCTAGTCGTGTAACTTAAGTATATTCTGTTATCTGAGGATAGGAAGAATCATTCTTGGAAAGAGATAAAAATAAAGGCACAACGGTGGAAATTAGATCAAGGATACACGGTGGCTGGAATGATATGGTAGAATAAGCAGATAAAAAGCAGGTGAATGCATGCATGCATATATTTCACGGTGAATTGCATACATTCTTATGCACTTCTACGGTTTTTTATTAGATTTAAAAAAATATATTATATTGTTCTTCCAAGAAAGGTGTGCTATGTGCTATCTATGTGCTTCCTTCTTCCTTTCTGACCGACTTTTATGAAGAAAAAAGGTTTAAATATTCAAAGCTCGTGTCCACGCTTCAGTGGGTTGCATTTCATGCATTTACGCCAGAGCAAACCAAGAAGCAAGGCAATTTACACTAACGTGTATTTTATTGCTGGCAAGTTGCAACCTTGAAGCTGGAGCTGCATTGCATAAGCCATTTTGGTTTTTTCTTAGAAACTGAACTGAATCATTTCCCACAAACGGAACATCCTGTAGAAAAGCTGGGAAAAGTTTTGTGTGTGGTTTGGTTTGGTTCGGTTGCTTTAGTGTTCTAAATCAGGATGAGAGAATGAGAGCCTTCCACTTACTTCCTGAGCTGACTTCTTCGTTTTCTGCAGCTTCTCACGTGTAATTACTTCTGTTCCCAAGTTCGCCTAATTTTGGTACTCAGTGCTCACTGCAACTGAGCATCGAGCTCAGTTGCTCATGTTCTAAAGAAACAGGGATACAATAAGTGTTTACCTTGTTTGCTTTGCTTTGGCTTACTTACATTTAAACAAAATAGATATTTTCCTTAACACTCTCATAAAAACCGATACTTACTCCCCGCACTAATTTATGGTTTACTTACGCACACTAATTCTCTCTTGGAGGAAGAAGGGGAAGGCTTTTTTCGGTGGGAGGAAAGAGGAAGTGAATTTTAAGTTTTTACTTCTCATTCTCATTTGCATCAAGATCTAATCGAGGGAAGGGAAGGGTGGCGAGTTGGGAAAATATTTATGGTGGTGTAATAAACCCAAAGATCTCATTAATGAGGATTATTTTCTGGAATCTAAGTTTCTACAAGATCACGTTTTTTATACCCATAGGAGAAAACTGAATAAGAAGCAGAATACTGCATCTTACGACAGGAATAATTATAGAGTTTAGAGTTTAGCTCTTGTGGTTTGCTTTAGATAATGAAAGTTTCTCCTCTAGTCGAGTTGATGAGTATTTATACATGTTATGTACTTTGTGGGCATTTGCAATACAATGTATTTTTAATGTGATTTCTCTGTGACTTTGAAAAGTTTCTCTGGAGCAGAAGAGGCTGGATGGAGGAGCTGCATTTCATCATGTACATGCATTGCATGTTGCATTTTATCTTTCAACTTCAAGGACCTCTCTCGCTCTTTCACCAGCATAATATTTCCATGCAATTTTATTGTACGTCTCACAAGTAGTAAAATAGTCTCTCGCCATCGCATCATCAAGTGTGCATGCTACATTACGTGAGTAACTCAGTATATAATATTATTGCCCGCTCACCAGAAGACGAAGATAGCGGATGTTTACACGGTCAGTTAATTTTTATTGCTATTGCATTATTATAGTAGTTCATAAGTACAGCTCACGGCCATAAAAGTGCTATTCCATACTGTAGTTCTTGTCCATTCATATTAATTGCAGACGAAATATTATGTGCTTGATGATGTGAATGCCTTTTTAGCTTCTCTTCCTCTCAAGTCTCTAGTCATTTTACTTTCCCTTTTTGGAGAAAGTACAAAGCTATTATTTCTATTTGATCCTTGAAACTTGAAAGTTACAAAAGGACAGAATGGATGTAGGATGATGATGAAGGGAAAACGCATTTATTTAAAGTTTATCTCAATTCCATTCGCATTCACATCACAGATTCAGAATCTGCAGAACCGACTGAATCTACGCTCGCTTTAAAAAAATTTCCATCTGGATTTTACGCTCCTTTTCCTCCCAGATCTGGCAAGAAAAGAAAAGGCATACCTAAACTTAATTGCGAGGGCTTTTCCAGAGAAAAAAATGGGTCATCGAGGCCGCGCGCGCGTCTGTCTGAACTAAGAATCGTTGCAGCTGATTTATTGCGGTACGCTGGAGGCTGGAGGGTAATTGGGGCAAATTGTCGTCAAACAGAATTACCCTAATTTTAATGGCAAGGGTTGCAAAAAAATATCTAGAAAGCTGTGGAATTTTTAAGGTGAGTGGGTGACATTCAGCAACATGCAACTTCATGAATTAATTTCCACTTCATGAGCTGTTTTATTCAAAAAATTTAAGTATTCACTTGAAACAAAAGTTTAAAAACTTTTAAGGAACTTTGGAATTTAAGAACGTTGGTAAAACTGGAAGTTATTAAGAATGCAAAAGTCATTTACATTGTGCATTGTCTGCTCTAATCATTTTGAATTGCAGCCCAAAACTTTTGAAGTATTCAGTATTCACACAAGTTTTTGAAGAACAAGATAAAAAGTTTTAAGTGGAAAGAGACAATATTCACTTATTCACATTATTTCCCTTTGTTTCATTAGTTAATGCATTATTTACTTTAAGTAATTTGTTTTCAGAATTCAAAACTACCCACGTAATCATTCCAGAGGTTTTTAAAGGATCATAAAGTTTATTATAAATATACTTATTGTGTCAGAGTCGGAATAAAAATTATCCACCCCATTCCTATTTACATTTTCTTTAATCAACGTCTTTCACTTTTCAGGATGATGTTGGTTTACGTTAACTTCCGTTGCCAAAACTGTTGAATAGATCCAGATCCATTAAGCGGAGAACGTCATTATAACTCTATTTAAAAATTCACAAGGGCTCCCTTACTCCCTTTGTATTTGCTGAGGAGGGTGCCGTGGGAAAAAGTGGATACTCAAAGGAGCCATTTTTTCCTGGAAACAGGAAGACGAGTCCTTTCTTGTTAAGACTTAGAAAGTAGGTTACTGCTACCTACACAATGAATTATTTATGCCTTTCTTAGCCTAGGAGAAGCCACACATCTGACACAATTAATTTGTTCTCTCGCGTGTGTGTCCCCTCTAATTAGACAAATTTTCAGCCAGTTGTCTTCCCCGAAATGATTTTTCTTTTTGTGGAGCTAAAACTAAGCCGTCATACAGATCTAAGGCCAATAATTTGTTCTCTCGCGTGTGTGTCCCCTCTAATTAGACAAATTTTCAGCCAGTTGTCTTCCCCGAAATGATTTTTCTTTTTGTGGAGCTAAAACTAAGCCGTCATATAGATCTAAGGCCAGGGGGCATATGGAGGGGAAAAGACAAATGATCATTTGCACATCAAGGAAAAACTTTTTCTACTCATCCATCCATTCATTTTCCCTATTTAATTCTGTGTGAGAAAAGGAATCTTTAAAGAAAGAAAAAAATACTCAAAAAGATCTGAAAAGGGAAAATAGGCACAGTTCTTTTTGTACTCCCATTAGTTTTATAAAGTCACTTGTTCATTAAAGCCTTTCCCAAAGGCTATTCTGGAAGCTTTGTGCTTTGTAGTAGTGCGGACGACACGACACGATAACAAAGATGTCCTCCCATCTCCAGTCTTCAGGTATTATAGCTCTTGCATGAATGGATTTCCGCCTTGCATAACATTAGCCCACCCCTTTTTTTGCTCTGACCTGACAGTTAATTTCATCTCTTGAAAAAAATCGGGCTTCCGGTCGCATAAATAAAGTTGAACTTCTTTTCATGCATGCAAGCCACTGCCGCCGCCACCACCACTATGTACTACTGCTACCACAGCCACACTTTAACTTTCTTTAATTTCCCCTTGAATTCCAGTCTAGTGCATGGAGCACAGTAAAAGAATAAAATTTTTCTCATAAAGTTTTCCCCCCAAAAATGTAGCAAACTTTTTTATGCTTGCATTGTTCATTCTCTACAATAAAAAAAACTTTTCAAAATTTAAACGGTCTAGATCCTTACCGCATACTTTTCTCCTCTTCCTCTCTTGGGATTATTTTGGAAGAGAAAAGGGAGAGGAACAATTCCTTAATTCGGTCGGTGGATGGCAACACATGGAATCGCATCTAAATTTCCCCTTATCATCGCCTCCCGCTTCGTATCATTATTGTCCAAAAGTGTGGTTATTACGTTGCATTGCAGTCCTAAGCTTTCGTCCTTCCTCCAGAAGGGGACAACTTCTTGGAACTTAATGTACTTATGTAAGGGCGTGCGCTAACTGGACAGAAGGCACAAGGGCCACTGCCACCGATGATGATAATTTCCCCTGGATTTAGCGGTCTTTGACTTTTCAACCTAATCTATTTGAGCTCTGTTCAGACCGCATTGTGAAAAAAATTAAGCGTAATACCCCAAAACAACTTAGATAAAAAGTTGCACTTTATTGCTGCAATATTATATATTATGATGTAGTCCTTTGCACAGTAAAAAGTTTTTCAGAACCTTTTAGGATGCACACTGGTGGTTTTTATATTCCCATCCAGCTTGTTCCGAACAACCGGAGGAGTGTTGTCATCTTGCTCGAATTTCCCCTTTTATTGCGAGTTTTGTCCTGCTCTTTGGTTATTCGTGTTTTTATGCCTTAATTACCACCATCATCATGCTTACTTACATAATAATATACAGATTCGAACCAAAACTTTGTCACAGGAAAATTATTTATTCCCTGCATGCTACTATGTATATTATACTATGCCTAAGCCGAGCTCATATTTTTTTATGATTCATTGCCTGATAAAGTATACATAATTATAGGGATGATGATGATGAATGAGAAACTACATAGTGCAGAGCTCCCATCCTCCAGGAAAAATGTGTGTCGACTCCGACTTGTATCTTTTAATAATTTTTAATGAAACACGCGATTCAGTGTCGGCAGCAAAAGCAAAGCACTTTTTCTTTGAATTTATTGGATGTCTGTGGAGCGGAAGGGTTGGAAGCTCGTGTCATTGCATTATTTTTACGTAGGTAGTCGTAGACCTAAGTCTGGTGCGATATAAATAGGTTGACTTAATTTGTGTGTTAACTTGTCATGGAAGAGAATAGCTAGTAACATAGCTGCAATAGATAATGAGACAGACAGAAAAATATCTGGAAGTCTTGAGCAGACTAGTTATTATTATTATGATGATGAAAAACTGAAAATAACGTATCGCAGACTTGGAACCGGCGACCGAGCATTGACTTGACTCTGGCTAAGGACATTTTTTCTCTGCATTGCATCGGCGAGACAAAAAATGGTGATGCTCCTGTGATAAGATAAGGATGATGTAACGTAGAAGAAATATAAATTGTAAAGGACTTTGTCATGCCTAGTTAATCTAACTAAGTAAAAGTGTAAAGGAAAAGATGATGACAGGACTGAGGATGGAGATGGAGAAGTGGCTGTTGCTTTCCCTCTCCAGTTTTCAGGCATCCCACTTTCACTATGCGCATATTTGCTACATGAAGACCACTAAAGAAGAGAAACTAGAAACATACATCCGGTTTTTTCATATCATTCATCCTTGTAAAGTGAAGAAGCCTAACTTAGAGCACCACTAAGTACTTCCACAACATGAATATGTATCAGCTCCTCCATTCTTCCAAAAAAAAAATACATATTTAGCGAGGGAATGAAAAGGAGAGATATTACAAGTTCATAATTCAACTACGCAGCTTCAACTTCAACAACGACAATGAAATAGGAAGAGTTGGAAAGAAATAAAAGAAAAAAAAAACACTGGAAATGAAGTATTATTAATATATTTCCAGTTGAGTGAAAAAAATACATCAAAGGCAGATGAGTATGTAGAGTAGAGTTGCGAAATGAAAAGGAAAGTAGGTTAAATGTTGCGGTTCTTTTTGTATATTTTTACTTCTTGAAGTCAGATCTTTCTAGGATTTCTAGGTTTCTAGCTGAAATCTAGACATGAGAGTATGTAGCATGTAGCACTTGAAAACAAAAATATCCAAATGTGGTAGCGGGTAGGCATGATTGCATATAAAACGGACTTTTATTATCATACGGATGTAATAAATGGATCTTCTGAAGTTTTTTCCCTCTTGCAATTCACATTCGTTCACAAAGCATTAAGCAGTAAGCACACGCACATTGGCTGAGGCTGAGTGAAAACGTCAGAGCAGAGCAGGGGCCAAGTCCCTATAGAACTGTTTTTCCTCCAGTATAATTATGATCATAATCAAAAAATAAATAATGACAATAGAAATGACTTGGCTAGGCTGGAATAATCCTTGAGGTTTAAGATTTCAGATTCTGTCTCGAGTGGATTTTCCTTTCACTTCTTGTTAGGTACAATAAAAGGTCATTAGGGGTTCCATGAACCAGATAAAATGATTCATAGTCTGTGTAGTAAGCACCATTTAAGAATCTGTCTCCTGTAATTGTGTATTAAGTAAATAGGATCTCATTTTCTCGGAGAAAGCTTGTCATAATTATATATGGAGATCTGAATTCAACCTTCTTTTAATCACTCCACTTAATCAGTTCAAATCAGTTCTAGAAGAAAAAATTGAATTATTTGAACCTTCTTAAGTGTCATAATCACAATTATTATTCCAAGAGTTAAAGGTTGGATAGGTAAGGATAGATAATATTACGCTACTCTGTCGGAATATTCAAAAGAAAAAGTTTTACTGAGGTCAAACATGCAGCCATCTTGACTCTCAACTTTTTTTTTAGCTGTGAACCTAAAATAATATGAATCTCTTTAATATATCGTCGACGAGCGAACAATCCTCCCGGTTAAACTGGTAGGTTCGTGTCCATGTACATGATATAATTCTAGTAAGCCATGTATTATCCGGAAATATTCTCCGTAATTTGATCAGTCGGAAAATAAATTGCGGATATTTAGACAAAATGGCGTGTGTTTGGCAGATTTTGCATCACACTCGACTCATCTCTTCAGTGACTCAGCCATTTTTTTTCTTTGGGTCAATGCTCACTACATCCCCCGTGGAGGCAGGCTTAAGCCAAAAAATTATGAAAAGTGTCTCGTTTCAAGTGGTATTCCGATGTCACTGACGAATGAGTGCTAATGTGGCCATCGAGATGAGAAGTGTCCTCAACACTGCACGATACAGCTACAGCTACTCCTCTACATGAGAGATGGCTGAAACTTTTGAAATTCGTTTCATGTGACTCTATCCAAAGTCCAGGAAAATCTCAACAGTATTTTTTTCTGGAAAAGTAACTTTCAGCTCAAAAACCTTGGATTAAGATATGAACCGTAGATGAGCTCCATTTGCATTTCATCATTCACGCGAGAAAAAAATGAATTTGGAGGAGATGGTATGGTGGTATTAACCAAGATTACCAAAGGAATGTGAATGGATGAGATGAGATGAAGACACTTGCATTTAAATTTAAAGGACGGAAGGAAAAATGCATAGGCGACTAAAAGATATCCATGCATTCATGGCAGAATGACAAGACACATCCGCATCACATAACATAACGCACGCAAAATTATGGCACTACATGCAAAATAAAAAGGGCTATTTAAGAAAAGCCCAGGACCCTTTTATGAAATGAAAAGGAGGAACACGAGCAGAGTGAATATATTTTTCTCAGAAACTAAAAGCACGCGTCCATTCCATTTCCGCCTCGTTCATTGCTCCCCTCGAAGAGGAAAACATGTACATATGTACATGTACTTTGTACATCCTTTATGCATTTCTAACACATCCGATGAAGTACTTTTTTGCTCCTTCCTACAATAAAAATTGAAAGTCTGAAGGCTGTTTCGTTTCATCTTTTTAAATTTCCTCCTTTTTGCTCAGTCACACACACACTCATTCTAAGATCCTTTTCTCTATTTCTTTTTGCCTGAAAAAGATGAAGAGCATGACTTTCTCTTTTTGAATATGAGGTTCTTTACCTCAATAACCTGCTTAAAAGGGAGATTAGGTAGTCTCTCGTTACTCCTTTTATTCCTTTCTATTTCGTGCCTTATGACCCAGGAATGTTTATGATGAAGTCGTGACATTGTTACGTAAAAAAATACTATTGCTGGAATGGGAGCAATGTAGGGATGGGTAAATATGAGACATTCTCAGAACTTCGATGCTACCATTTTTTCTTACGAGATCCAAGATCCACGTATATACTGGTTCTGGTTTTGCTGCTCCGTTTCGGAATCTTTTTTAATCCAATTTCAATCTTATTGTGTTGTACAAGTATGTACATTGCATCGCAATCGCATCGTCACCTCCTCATATAATATGTATTATTGTGATGGTAGTGCCTATTAAACTCCCACTTCAAAAGTCTTTTGGATTAGATTCGTGCAGGAGAAGAGAAAGAGATTTTCTATAAAATAAACAGCCACAATTTTTCCCGTCCCGGGATCGAATGGGAGATATTGTTGCGCTCATGAGGGACATGTAAAGGAATGGCGTTCCCTCTAAATTGGATGGTGAATTTGGAATGAC
>JAHZNI010001060.1:0-12292 GCA_027744415.1 Seira ritae
TCTGTCACAAGTTCAGGCAACAAAGGACTGCGCTTCTCTTCGCATCAGAATTTTCGAAAAAATCGCTTTACATTAAAAGTTCAATTGTGTTAAACAGCCTGTATGTTTATTCAAATTTCGATTACGAAGTGAGCAAATCTATCAGGAATCAAGAGAATTTGAAACAGTGAGTTTAACTGTGTTGTTTGTTGCAATTTGCATTTTACAACAGTGTATGCTATTGACAGTGGAATAATTTAATTCTGAATTGTTTGCATCAAAACGGTTCAACGTCAGCTTTTTAAACTACAAATGCAATAGTGGTAGTTCAATATTCATTTATAATTAAAATATTATAAATAAAAACATCGACAAGTACCAAATATAAGTACGTAAAATAAGCTAAACCGGAATTTGTTTTAAAAAATAAATTAGGTACCTATCGAAAATAACCGGTGACAGTATTTATCAAGGTTTGCTTGAAGCTCGAATTAGAGCAATAAGAAATAAAACTTTGGAACATCGTGTCCAGTTGGAGGATAGTATTACTTTACTATAGTCAGCCACGTTGATTTTTAAAAAATCTCAGGGATAAGTGAGACATTCGCTAAATCTGTTTTTCAGCAAAGCGTTAAATCAAGAAATTTTCATTTTCCACCCACCCCAGTTTATTTTCTCATGTTGTCAGTGACCATAATTCGTTAATTAAAAGTTGGTCGAACAGGGTGGTATAATTATTATAACCTTAATTACAGTTCATTTGTTCGAATATAAGCGAGAGGGATTAAAGATTTTTTGGGAAACCAAGTGTTTTGTCTATCTGTTTGAAACTTGTGATGATATGAGGACTTGAACTGCTCATTTATTTTATTGCGAGTTTCAAGAACCTAATCGAATGCGTTGGAAAGGGAAAGGCAAAATGGAACGGAAGGAAAAGCTGAAGAAAGCAAATTTTGCAATGTACCAACACGTGCTTCTTATTACACTTGGATTCTTCATAACAGGTGAGTCCATGAGCGTTTTGCAAGTCATATTTTCTTCCCCGGTGTGCTGGAAAAGGAGCATCATCATGAGTAAATATTTAGTTCACCTGACCTCCTACTGTTACGAAAGGTCATTTTGCATATTTGTTGTAAGAAACAAACTGATGGAGAGAACACGCACCATGTGTATGTTTCCAAAGAAGTCTCCTTCTAAAATAGTTAAAAGTGCGCCATGTGCTGCCCATGACCATAAATCGTTTCTAGTGTTTTGTATCCTGACTAGACTAGACCAGACCGCACTAAGTCTTTTAGGCGCTTTTACTTTTGATTGCGAAACATTTTTCATGTCAAGAAACTAACCTGTCTTACTCCATTCGCTTCTGTGTTTCAATTGTCCTTCTTGACGATGAAGGATAAATGAGGCTTCAAATAGATAAGGGAATCTACGTCACCCAGGGGAAAATTATTTCGCTTGAATTAGAAATTAGCTAAAATATCGCTGGGAAATAATTTGATCGTAATGCCCAGGTGGCACTCATTTCCTCTTTGCCTGGTGCGTAGTGATACGATCCATCAGCCCATCTGAAACTTCCCCTGTGTATCCTCATTTGGCTCATGAAAGCCATTTTGCAAAGTTGCGTTTCCCACAAAACGGTTCCCTATGGAAAACGGAAGAAATGGAAACATTCATCTGGAAAAGGAACCACAAGTGCTAGAAACTGNATCAGCCCATCTGAAACTTCCCCTGTGTATCCTCATTTGGCTCATGAAAGCCATTTTGCAAAGTTGCGTTTCCCACAAAACGGTTCCCTATGGAAAACGGAAGAAATGGAAACATTCATCTGGAAAAGGAACCACAAGTGCTAGAAACTGCGATTTGATTTCTTCATTAGGCTCCATTTACACAAAAATAGAATTTGGAGAGAGTAGAGCTTTTTGTGCACCTCATTGCTTAAATGTAAATTACACATATTAAAGTCAGTCATTTATCAAAAGGTTTACATTCTGCTTCATTTTATGCATAATTATTAGTTACCGTCTCTGCACCTACAGATGTTTTCAAGATGCCATTAAGATCTTGACTGGAGGTTTTTAAATGATAGATTAGGCTATTTTTTGCGTGTAAATTCAGTTTACAAGAGGCTTCAAAGCGTTCTGCAGATAATTTAAGTAGAAAATGTAGGTGCTTTCTCTCTGAAGGAGTAGAATATTTCCACCTTCAAACTATACATCATCTGGTTTATATCGAACTAAACATGACACCTTCTCCATTATCATTATAAAAATATGCTAATTCTACCTTTATTTTAGAAAGATATACCTACCGCCATTAACAATTAACGTGGGTGCACGCGCATTTTTGCGAAGAAAGAAGGCAACAAGATTCTTTTTGTTGTTTTCCATCCGTTTAAACACAGTCCCTTACGAAATTTCTCCAATGCTATTAATTAATTAAGGGGATATGATATGTAAAGAGAAAATGCGGAACGCGCTATGGATAGTTTGACAAACACAAATGAAGTCATCTTTACTTTGATTTTCTTTTAAAGCTTTTTCTTTCGCGTTTTCATTGGAAAGAGCCGATCGCATAATCAGTACGTGCTTAAGTTGGAAGAAGGTTTTCTGGATAAGATCCTTTGAACCTTCTTTTAGTCAAATAATAATAAACCCCTTTTTCTTTTCTTTGATCATCAACAATTTTTTGAGTGGTTTATATGCAAAAATAGCCGGTAGTGAAGATACCTTTTGTGTATTAGTATTGAAGATTTTTACGCACTGGAACAGGCATCGTTAACCGTCTACTACAACTGTGAGCTTCATCTCCATCATCAGTTGTCTCTCCATCATCTTCCTCTCCAATTTGTAGGCATTCCTTTTCTACTTCCACCTGCAACCTTTAGTGTAATAATAATAAGCACAAGTAAATAAGTTATTATGAGCTTGTGAACTACTAAAAATGGGAATAGCCACGGAGAGGGAAAAATAAAAACCTTTGAGAAATACTTACCTGAAGAAAGAAAAGGCATGAAGATTCTCTGTTTTGTTTGGCTATTACATCAGAACGAAGTAGCAAAGAGGCTTACGATTTTTACTGGCACCGATAAAATTAAGAACATAAAACTTCCTCCATGTTCTTTGTGGCAATTTTCAGTCTTTCTTGGGAACGATGCGGAGAAGAAAATAATTGATGGTTGTTTTAGATTTTGGAGGGTTTATTGTTTATATACGGCATAACGGCATGCGTTCTGTAGAACTCCCAATATGAGCGTGTGGAGGCTGTGGATCTTATATAAGGATCAAAATTAGCTCTTTAATATCTTGTAAAATTGTAAAAGAGGATGACTGGATGACATTCTTGCTGTGTGTCTAGCCATAGCTGAACTTAGGGAGAAGGGCCATAAAACTTTATTTTTTACCAAGATCAGGCTAAGAAAAAATTCTTTGGTGAAGTTTATGAGTCTATTAGAGGAAAGGAATTAGGTATTACGAGTCTTTCTGTAATGTGGAGTCTTGAACATCATTGCTCTCCGCAACAACATTAGCTTATTATTACGGCGAAGCATCAATGAAAAACTAGACTTTTGTCTGTGGAAAAAATGTAATGGCTTAGGTGGAACGAGTGTCATATGTATTTTATTATTATAGCTGCGGAAAAGTTACTTTCTTCAAGTCAAGTGTTAATTAATTCGAACTAGTGTGCAGCTTAATTCTGGGAGATTTGCATGCTTGCATTTACTAAAACCAAATAACAAAATATTTCAGCTTGTATTTATGGATATTCAAAATTGTCTGGAGAAATTCAAAAGACTGCCTTCTAAATAGGTATTTTTCAGTATCTTTACGTTTTCATCAAAAAGAGTTCATCCGTATTGCACCAAGTCAAAATAATTTATCTTGTGATTTTTTTTCTAATAATAAGGACATTCAAAATAAGGAACCTCCAAGATAAATGTGTATTGAACAAGAAAGGAAAAAATGTCACTATCACGCATTTTTCACTATCTTTGACAGTCCTAGACGGATCCACCCTCTCCGCCTAGTTTAATAATATATTCGTGTGGAGAAACTGAATCATTTCCATTGTTCATGTCATCCTTTTATATTATTATGCATTTTTTACTCTCACGAAGGAGGGAAGACATTCCACGATGCTTTATTTGCTGCTACGAGTGGAGAACTCACATTTAAAAAGAATTTCTCTCGAGCAACTCTGACGTAACGTAAAAGTCCTTTCTCTTTCGCTGGTGGAAAATAATACAGATAGTGTAGCTTATGCATTGATGATAGATGCAGTCAAAGCTTTAGCTTATTGTTTAAAAATAACGAGCTGGAATGGCTGTGACAGAAAAATAAGCACGAAGTTTTGAATAGCACTTTTTTCAAAACACGATACCTTGATCTACATTATTATTAGCCAAAAACAATTCACGATTTTCGACTGGAATTGAAGCAGGAAAACAATTCATGTGTACTATTGAACGTATCTTCAAAATATCACACTTTGTTCGTTCTTGCATTCAAATAGGCTTTGATTTTACGACAGGAGGAGATGACAGTACAGAACATTTTTTCTAAAGAGATACATACAAAGAGTTATTAATCTTCTCCATTTCAATCTCATTTCAATCTTCTCCAATTTTATTAAACTGCTGAGAACTCATGGTAAAACATTAAGGCAAGGTACTTCCACATAAAGAATTTTATAACGGAGATGGTCGTAAGCATTTATTTAAAGATTTAGAATTACAATAAAATAGAAGATATTAAATATGGCTCTGATTTTTTAGTCAATGGCCGATTTTGCATTTCGTTAGTGTACAATGCATATCTATACATATATTGATGAAAATTGGAGTATGCAATAGTTGTACTTAGTAAAAATGATGGCAATAAAACTGCTGGATTTGCATCTGTGGAAAGAACAGAATCCCCGACATGAGAGCAATAAGTACATAATAATATGTTTAGCTAAGCATTTGCTAGAAAATGTGCCCAGCAAAATATCCTGGATTGAAGTTGTACCACTAAAATACAATGAAAATACGCAATGGTTATGTTATGATTTTTACTTCTACGTGACTGCTACAATAAATTTATACCACCATACTACTTTGTTGGACGATCCATTTCCGTTTCATCACTATGATCATATTCTTTGCTCATCTCATATTTGATCTAGATGCTATGCTCGTGTGCTACCCTCTTCATAATAATAGCTTTTATTGTAGTCAGTCTCTTGTAATTCCTGTGTACTGCTTCATAAACGGATTTCAATTTCCATTTCACGGACACAAAAGCAGAAAGCTGTACGAAAGAAAAATTCTTTTTAAAGAAGTTTTTTTAAAAAAGAACTGCTTTTCTGAACTCTGTTGGTGAAGTGCAAGCGAGGGGAAAATCCGAAACGCGTACATACTTACATAAGTGGCTTACTTTTTTCCGCTCTTAACCAGGCAGACTAAACTTGCTTTACGAACGAACTTAACGTTTTTACCCAAACCTCCTCATCCACCGCCTCTTGATAACCCTTCCTATCTTTTCTCTCTTTTTTAAAGTGCAACAAAGTATTTTGAAAGTAGGAGCCCCATTTTATATACGAGTTTGATCGGTGAACATTTTCGGTGAGATCCCGCTTCGGAGACCACTGCGGCAACAAGACTTCTTAGAAAACGAAGCCATTAAGGGGAAACCGAAAAGTCCCCTGACACACCGTATTTTGATGCAATCTAAACGAGATAGATGGAAAGAATAGATGATCACATCCTATAAACTTTAAGAGAAAAAGAGTTCTTCAAAAAGAACTATTCGAAATATAAAGGATAAATTCGTTTCTTACATCATTACGTTTCGTTACGACTGCAGCAGTGCTTCTCGTAATATAAGGCACGAGTTTGAGCTAGCTTATTTTGGTTTCGTTTTTATTTCTGTAGTTAACAATTACACTGTCTGTGGTAGTAAGTAGCGGATCTCTGTATGTATGTACTTGGTACTTTTGGTACTCTTTGAACTTGAAACTTTCTGATATGGGCAAATGAGGTTAAAAAGTTTTTACATATTTTACTGATATCTTTGTGCCGTGCATATCTTTGTTCTAAGGGAATGATGCCCTTATCTTGAAAATGTATGCGTATATGATTTGCTTTGCACATACCCATGCACATACTTGAATTCTCTTAACTTTATAGTTCATGGTGAAACTGTGCTCTTATATAACATAACAATATAGCTCAATTTTTTGTAAAATTCTGCACGCTTTTTGGAAATTCATTCAATTTTAAAGTGGTTTTAACGAGCTTTTGCATCGAAACTGGCGCGGTTATTTTGTGAGTAAGTGCACTGATAAGGCTCCCTCTTCAATTTTATGTAATATGATGAGCGTATCACTTATATAAAATTCATAATAAATGTATTATTATTATTTTCAGTTGCATTACATCGCATATTTTTGCGGCTACTCATATGTACTTTTAAAAATATTTTAGTACGAAGGAAATGATACTAATTCCAGACACAGGTTTCTTTTTCCCATTACAAATGCTTTAGATGGTTGACGACTTCCATAAGTAAAAACTCATACAAAAGATAGAAGCAGTCACGAAGTTTGCAATACCCAAAATATGTTTAATTCGTGTGTCAACTGGCTCGGAACGGAACAGAAGAACGCGAAAAACGCAAGTCTGCATAGATAATTGGAGGACCGTGAAAATTATCAAGCAAAGAACCTCTTTTTGCTTGAGTTCATATCATGCTCATGGATATCCTCATTTCTATAAAAATTGCATTGCATGCCTTTTCATTAAAAGTTGAAGTTCATATGCATATTCCTGTCTTCCTTCAACAATGAAAATCAGACAAACATACGATCCTAGTATTAAAAACATTATTTTCCATAATGGAAATGGAAAGATTGACAAAAAAATGAATTTCTGTGAAGCTGCTCCAAGCATATGAGAAGGACAACAACAGCGGAAGCTGAACGTCAGCGAATATACAATGTCGTCGTGAGCTGCCTTATATAGCCAGTCACTGCGCCACTGTCTAAAAATGAGTCCGTGTCCGTCTACATTTTTTCTCTAAAATTGCAAATCCTGTATTTTGTCATTATTCATTACAATGGTCATTCTAGCATAGTATGACACGTCAAATAACATTATTCCATCGCATAATATTCGTATGTGCATATAATGCCGGCTTGTGCTCCTCATCCTCCTGTTTGACTCATGTAGGATTTATGCATAATGGTATTTTTCGTATTCACCAGAGCGAACAATCATCTAGCAGATCTACCTGACTTGGTTGGTATGCAGTTTATGACACATGATAATGATCCCCTCATTTTTAGAAGCGAAAGGGTATCATCTATCTTCCTTCCCTTCCAGTGCAGCATCCCAGATTCAGAATCATTTGAACAGGTACCAGTAGCAATTTTTAGAAAGAATACTACTTATTTCCCCTTAATTCAACTTGTGTGAGCTCATCATCGTAATGTGCTGGTTGCTGCTAGATATGAGGATGATGATGGAAATGGAGGTAACTAACCTATTAAAGTGATAAAGGATGCAAGGCAAGCGCACAAATTTTATTTTGTGGGGAGAGATTTGCGCTACACTGCAGTGATCACGTAATTTTTAAAAGAACGTTGAATAAGATTACCATGATGCCCATTACGCTACGTTACGTTGGTACGTGCCACTACCGCATCCGGCGTCCATCCATTCTATGCATATATCTCGTTCAGAGCTCAAACCTGAATGAATTATTATTTGCAGTTACGTTTCTTAATTCTGCCAAATTCTAGGCGATAATATTATTAGATTGGGTTTGGCCAGTGGCGTGGCAGTGACCATGGTCTGCTCGTGGTAGTTAGTTTAAATGGCAAAATTGTATCAATTTGGTCGCATTACGCATCGATTCTTTTTCAGAAAATCTTTCAAGTCTACATTATGGTACACCTGCTACTCTTCTAACAGCCATTGTAAAATTGAAAATATTGAAATGCTGCCATTGCACGCACTGAAATGACACGATGCAATGTAGAATGCAGACTTCAACTTTTCGTTGCGTTGTTCAGAGGCTTACTGCACACAAAATAATCTTGAGAATGAAAATCACACTTTATAGTTAGATAAGTATGTTTTAAGTTATACTTATCAATAGAGCATTGCATAGTCAATACTATCACTTCACCACGTTGCTCAATGCAGACATTAACCCTATTGGTCATATGGTCATACATTAGCTTCGCAATGCTGATGTGATGATTTCAACAGCACCAGCACCAGTGTTGCAGGTATAATGGAAGGAAGGATGATATCACTGGTTTTTCAAATATTAGAAATAGCACTTACAATCATTACTTTGATTCCAATTCAAATGTTTCATTAAGTTAACGAATAGACCATCTCATTGGGTTGATTCTACCAAGTAAATATACATAGGCTTTATAAGCTGTTTAAGGTATGTAACTCATTATTATTATCATTATCTTATAAACTATAAACCTAGGAACAAATGAAAGAGAAATCACATGATGGATGAGTTTATATGAGGAGATGAAAATTCTATATTGAAAAGGTGCATAATATTTATAGCAGTACGGTTTACCTTCCTGTATTTTTCTCAAAGAATATGTATATGTAAATGTAGAAGCTTGCATAAACCAACCGTATGAAATCGTTTTCATAGGAAATGAAATCAAACTGAACCTTCCAATTTTGCTTCCATTGGGACAAAAGGAATGGCAGAAGCATTCTTTCGAAAAGTATTACCTGAGCAAATATAGATCGTTCAAAAAACCATAATATCCCATATGAGTTGCTATAATCAGATTGTATATGCGCCTCCTCCTCCGTTCATATGAAAACTCTCGATATTCCCAAACGGGCCATTATTCTTCATTGTTGTCAACAACTTCTTTTCAGGAGCTCGAATGATAAAAATATTTGGTGACTTTTTTCATTGGGGATCATTAAAAACGACGGTGATGACTGAGATCATTGTTAAAATATGCCATTAACAAAAATATATATGCATTCATGATCATGGTACAATGGTTTTGAGCAAATAACAGAACGCGGAGAGAAAGTATGGGTTTCCTGAAATTATGGAGCCTCGTCTCCTGTATCCCATCATTCTATTCCATGCTACACCTTTTGAAGGCATTACAAAAATACAAACATCTTCAAGAGGGAGTTCCTGACTCCTGCCCTTACTCGCGTATCAAGCCATTGCAATCGACTCGAATCTATCATCAAATCGTGGCTTCGAGATTCTCGAAAGCGCGGGTTCTAACTAAAGATATTTCCCTTCCCGTACGTTGCCCTTACAAAACAGCTAAATTTTGTTTTTATGGAGTCGCTTGACTTTTCCAATGACCTTCCAAGGTCCAGTCCTCACTCAACTTGATAAAGAAACAATATTAAAGGTCTCATACAGCGTAGGTATTTACGTGAAAGAATCTTAAATTTCTTTCAGGAAACAAGCATAATGTAAAACTTTGTTGGTGGCTTCTCTTTAATGTATCGAGAATACTACATTGCCTTTCTCGTTAATGTGGTTTTTTATTCCAATGCATTGTACTGAAACTGAAATATATCCGAGTGAGTTTGGTCTTTTCTCATGATGACTTCTCTCAAGAACATCCTAGTGAGTCTTTCATTCCTGGACATTTTCCCTTTCAGATATAAAATGCAACACAACGAATGGATATAATGTAAAAGCTACTGTGTGTATGTTGCGTACATCCTTCACTTGAGTTCTTCGTTACGTGAATGTTGTGTAAAAATGCGATAACAAATCAATTGAAAACTTTAAAAGCTGTCATCTGCTTTTGTACCGAGGGCCACCTTCAATTTTCTTCGCTTGATCTGCCTTCATTCCATAGTCATACGAAACCTATCATTATACCTACGTTTCTGCCCACCAAGAGCTTCTGGAAAAGACCAACCTCTTTTTATTCAAATTTTTGCTGTGTGATCCTCAAGTCCGTTGGATACCACTATTAAATATTCCCTGCTCCTTCTTCCAAAGGATTTTTCCGACTGTCGAGAGACGTTTGAACCTTTCAATAACATTCTTTCTACTCCTCCTTTACATGTTCAACTATTCAATTGAGATGTGGCCTTTTGTACACAATTTTTGTCGCCCGACAGCTTTTTAAAGAAAAGGAAACGACAAAAAACGAGGATGAAGTCTCTCCGGATTTGACTTTTTTCTGTCAGTAAGTCGTTGTATCATTTAGGGTGACACTGTATCAATACAAAATACGCGCTAACAAGATTTACATTGGAAAAAAGTTTGTCTATTTTTGTCTCTTGTGTTCGAGCAGTGGACTGTTTAACTTGGTGAAGGCGACATTTGATAGGGAACCTCATGGGAAATTGACTCTGACATTCATTCCTTAAATAGTCTTATACATTTGTATCGGGATAAACATTGACTATTCAGCATCAATCCGCACCACTAAAAACCTCTGTGGTATAATGATCATCACATGAAAGCTTTCCGATATGATTGTTGAAAGAAATTGAATTTCCTAAAGGATTTTTTTTGCATTCCATTAAACAAATTTCAAAGGAGAGAGCACAGGAAAATGCGATGATAAAAATATGCTTTAAAGTTAAAGAGGATTTGAGGAATATTTTTTTAGCTTGAATAGAACTGTCATCGAAGACTGCGTCGACATTGACCTTCCACCCTCCGTAATGATTCCAGATGAAGTCATTCTTACCTGCTTAATTCGGCTCCTCTTTAAAGTCATCTTCTATTGTGCTGATTATTTCACTTTCTAAATGTAAATGTGGGACTGGAATTCTTTTTTGAAATGAAACTTAATTCCTTTTGAATTACTTTTTTCGCTTTCGCTTCGTACTTCTTTAAACGAGACTATTTTCGTAAGTATGTTACACTACTCATCATGTCGAGTTTTCTCTAGAGTCCTATGCTTCAACTCCAACGAAGCTAGAGAGTCGGAGCAAGCCATTATTCCTTGTCCCTCTGCAAACCAATTTAGATTTAGACGTAACTTTCGACAATGATCCCTACCCCGACACGTACCCATGTTTCATCTTGTATCTTCCTTTGTACAATCCCACAAAAATCCACTTTACAAGAAAAAGTGAACAAAAGGCTCATCATCATCGTCCCTTTTCCAAGTCAAATCTCCCTTGCACCACCAAACAGTTCAAAGAAAATTGAGATGTGATGTAAGCATTTTAACTGAGGTTCTTAACGCTCTTGTACAGTCGTACTACTATAATGTCTCTTTTACCTGGTTCCATATCTTTCAGTCCGTGACTCACTCTGTTTGTTCAAAGAGGAGCATGAACACCTTCGAACAAAAAAGCTAAATCCTGAGAATCCCTCACCTTTGGAAAAAGGCACAATATTTTAATGATGTCTTCATCCAGCTTGACTCTGATCTTTTCGAAAAAGGTGTACTTGCCTTCTAATGTCTCTATTCTCTCCCACCTGGCTTGGCTTGGTTGGGTCGGATTCCCTTCTCCCTCCATGACCACGGATTAAGTAATGAGGAAAAGAATGAAAGGATCAGAAAAATTCCTGGAAAAAAGTCGTTAGCTTTCCAGAGTTAGAGTAAATACGTAACGTATTGCTTTTTTTGACCAGTCATATACTTAATCTTTTAATCCCATCATCTTTGCTTCACCGAGGAAAGGAAAACATCTTACTTGAATTCAAGTTGTTTTTCCATAATCTCCATTTGACTGCAAGCCGTAGAGATTCTTGCGATTAGTTTCGATTTTCTATTAGGTAAACCTTTATGAAAAAAACAAGCTTCTCCAGCACTTTTTTTTACCTTCTTTGGGCTATCTTAAAACTTGAGCTTTATTGATTCCCCATACACTAATCTGTGACTATACTCCAAAGTTCTCTAATCAAGAAAAATAAACAGTCCATCACTTCTCCTCCCTTGAGCGATGATTAAGGAGAAAAACAGGAAGACAAAGTTATACGTACTAATAAAGCTCAAAGTTCTGTTTTAAAGCAGCATGTGGCGAGGAGTTCAGGTAGACAAAATCGTTAAAAAAATTTTAACTTTCGTAGAAATGGAGTCTTTTGTGACAGGGGCGTACTTCAATTTTTACTGCTTTAAAGGTAAATAGAAGAAGAACAAATGATGACTATTATTATTACTAAACCTTGTCCTGCTCCATCGTTTTTATGACAAGTAATTGGTACTGCCTTCCTTTGGGCGTTGTTTGGTAATATTAAGTTTGAGAAAAAAATATGGCATTTTCAAAACTCGATACGGAGGAAATGAACATGCTTGATTTCTAATCTAATTTCTAAAGCTGCATGCTCTGATGACTAAA
>JAHZNI010001061.1:0-13776 GCA_027744415.1 Seira ritae
ATTGTTGACTACTGTTTAACTAATTATATTCGATAAGTAAAATCATTCCATGGAAGCAGACAGAAAAAAATTGGTTACATAGTTACATAATCTGATGTGATCTCTGAGATATGCGATTGATCAGGTCGAGAAATATGTAGCGTCTCAAGCCTTGAAAAAAATTGTCCAGGATTGTGTAACACTACATAGCCTTGTCTAGGCCGACTCAAGAAAGAAAAAAGTGATCAAACCAGTTTGGAGATTTTACAATAGCGAAGGAATGTAGAGAAGTGATATTATATAGAGACTTCAGATGGACAAGAGTAGGACTGAGTTACATAATCAATATGAAAATCCAGCATTGTATTGTGCGTGTTATTTGATCGTTTTAAGAAAGGAATTCTTTTGTCATTGACAAGCTGCATGCAAGTTAAACATTAAAGAATATTATTTTGTGATTAACTTACCGACATAATTATGCCCATGACCGTTTGGGTTGGCGCATTTACTGTAGATTTCGTAGTTGTCCTTTTCCGGAAGATTTTCGCTGGAAAAATAAAACACTTTTAATAGAGCCTGGTAAATATTTAATTAGTTTTTTTTTGTATAAATGAATTTAAATGCTACCTGTACAAACGATGGCAGGCACTAAAACATTCCCTGCGGGTGAGATAAGCAACAGGTCGGCTGGACATTGTGTTTAACTTTGGTAGCTGAAAATTACAATCATTGTACTTTTTATATTAAGTAGGGCTTTCCGATTTTGACGTTGCAGATTTGACGTTATTTTATGACTGTAATGGTCACAGGCAATATGGCTTGCTATAGAGAAGACTTTTAATTTGTTCAGTGGGATAGCTAAAGAGGGATTTGGTGTGTAAACTGCAAGAGTTGACTTTCTTCAAAAATTACAAAACTGTAGATTATGTGGATGCTGCAGAAGCATTGCATGCAACATATCGATCCGTGTCAGGTGAAAGCAAGAACACGAGCTAAGCCTTCCTATTCTCTACATATTAAATACGTACGCATGTGAATCAGTCAGATAAAACTGGGAGACGAGAAAGGGGCAAGTTCGGACAGACACTTTGCCAAAAATATATAAGTAATCCATTACCAACACTCACTTTTCAAAATCAAAAATCGAACAATCAAATTAAGAATAAGAATGAATTATGAAAACTAACTAGATACATAATTTACTTACTTTTACCCTGTATAGAAGCTAATATCGAGATCCTGATGTTGACCGTGGCAGTGGGAAATCTGTACTGAAGGTCCCTCTGAAACCACTTCATGAGTAGAAATCTCAGCTAAAAACGCTATTTTACTTAGTACTTGTGCTTGATAAGAGCAAAATGCACAAATGGAGATGGAGGTACGTTCAGTTCATCTATGATTTTTTGTTAGGTTTATGTATGTAAATGCCAATAATGGAAAAGGCTCGAGTCTGTATGTATGCATGTCTCAGTGAGGAGCAGGACATAATTCGTGAAGTCCTACAAGATCTGTATGTTGTTTGTAATGAGACATATCATTCTCTTAAGCTACGGTAGTCTTGCGTCTATGTCTATCATTGCATGCTAGTTCATCATGTTCAAGAAACCACATAACGCATTCAAGTTTCAAGTTTCTGGAAAAACTTGCTTATGAAATGGCTTCAATCTATGTTCAAGTTGAAGGGCTTCATGCAAAGTGTAGTGAATAGACCTGATTCGATCCGGCTTCTTGAAAAAACGAGCAACTTTTTTTCATTTATTAAAGCGCGTTCAAACTGAAAGGGCCATTTAAACTCCTAAAATTTACAGCACGATATCTTTCTCCCTTCAGCAAGCCTGTAAACTTGCTCTTGTTTGTAGAGATAGAGCAGCTCACTTTCGCTCTTCGTCTGCCTCGCGGGGAAGCTCGCTGTAGCCTTATCATAAATCAGAACCTCGTCTAGGTCACAAACGCTGTAGTAATTCTTCTCATCGAGGAGGCTTGGAGGAGTCTTTGAGCATAGGTAAGTACTCAGGTTCTTCATGGACTTGAGGCATCCTCTTCCGCTGCGGGCACTGTCCTCTGAAATCGCCTTTAGAACCTTATAACATTTGCAATGATAACCCTGCGAAATTAAATACAAAGATTAAATCTTTGGATGTCTTCGGCAGTTGATAAGTTAAGCTCAGCTTATGTACCGCAGTCTCAATCACGAAAAACAATTCATGAGCCGTCTTATCGTTGGCTGTGATGTAGAGATAGACACAGGGAAACAAAATTATGTGGCCCATATCACAAATGATGGCAATCACACAGGACACCAAGACGATCCAGAGGATCCATACGCGTTGAATGACTTCGACGAATGGGGCTCCCTGAGACAGTTGCAGAATGAAGACGGAAAGGGACACAGTCAGTATGAAAATGTAATATGCAGATGCCACGGTCATCAGGTAAAAGTAATAAGGGAAATTGCGGATCCCAACACAAGTTCCGAGAATTCCACAGTGATGATCATATCGGACTTAAAATAAAACAAAAAAGATAAAACAATTTTAGAATAAAGTTATTATTCGTTAACAATCATGAGTTCCAATAATTTACATACTGTCTGAAGACAATTTTGATAGCAATGCTGAATATTTATTTAAATTTAAACTAGCCCTTACTTATGCATCGATCGCAATACTGACAATGGCTTGTTCGAGTGTGCTTGAAATGTCTGCATTCGAAGCAATAGTTTCCCCACACGTGCTTTTTGTAGTAAACCATAGGGCGCAAAACTGGAGTGGGACCTGTACGATGGGTGTTATCTATGCAGATGCCAATTCAAAAAAATCACATCATGCCACATTTTCAGAGAGATGAAATTGCAGTTAATTAGATTTACGAATTGTACAATAATGCGCTTCTGATTCTTGATGTTCCGGAGATCTTCTTGGCTGAACTCCAGGGTCCATCTTAATGGTAACCCACATTAAAATTATGGTCAGCAAGAGAAGTAGCCAAGCAAAAATAGGAAGGAGTAATCCTGGGAACTCCAACTTTTCAAAATGATCCCTTGTTCTGAAACACGCCAACAAACCGAAGATTTAATCTTGTAAGATCAAGTACATTTTCAGCTAAATGTATATAGCTATGATGACATACTCAAGCGAACAGAAAAATATAAAACAAATCGATTGATGAAGGACAAGAAAAATGCCCCCAGACTTGTCCTTGATCTTTTCCCTAAATGTCTTGGGCTTTTTCGGGGAAATCGATGAGGAATCTGCCTGAGCGTTGTGAGCCAATTCCTTCTTCTTCTGACTCTGACATAACTTCTTTCCATGACCTTGAGCTTGCTTTGCTTTGTTTTCCTCCTCCTGATTTTCGGTGTCTTCTTCAGTTGGAGTAGCAGGGGCTACTTTGACTTTGACCGTCGAATGTTGAACTTTCAAAGCCGTTTTGAACTGCGCTAGGTGTGACCGCTTTCCTCCATTTAGGAAGCGGTCCAATCAAGCTTTATTTAGAAATGGTTCTCTGAAGTTTTGAAGTTTGAATGGCAACAACGCAACGTTTTCAAGCAACCTTATTACAAATCGTGGAGTTTTTTGATGCAGTAGCACCTCAAAACTAAATCCCAAGACACATTCTTTTGAAATGATCTCGTTGACTACAATTGTGATGACAAAAATGAGACACAAGATATGCCTTTGAACTTTGAACGAAGGGAACTTAACTTTTATTTTAGAATAAGGAATGAGTTTGAGATTTTCGTTATCATTTTTATTACAGTCAAGTTCACTTCCAATCAACCTCCCCAATCTATCACAAAATCATGGCCTGAGAGAAAAAAAAAACTAAACTGCTTACTACTTTGATAAACTAAAAGCTCATGAGAAGAGATAATTAACAAAACTATATAAGTTTCTCGAACATCCATCATACAATCAATCTTAAATACCTATACATACTACAAGGATACGCTACGCTACACTCTATTGTATCCGCATCTTTATAATAATTACTCACGTATTTTCTTTAGTTCACTCGATTTGTTCGCCATCGCAAAAATTAATTTTTGACGTATATTTCATTTAAGTTAAATTAGTTCGGTTTAATTTGTACCAAGGTGCATATATTATACATTTATATTTTAATTTGCGCCTTTCCTCCAAAACTGAAAACTAAATCTGTTGTCCCACTTCCACTGTTCGAACTGATTTCTTTAAAATTATGTTTCATTTCTGAGATAAAACGATAAGTGTTCTTAGATCACGGAACTACGAACTATTTAACATGAATTTTCAGTTTTTATTCGCAGTCCTAAAGATAAATCCTCGTCGATGTTTGAATTGGAGCTGGAACTGTGACTTAGAGAATGATCCCCTTGAAGACGATGTCGACTTTGCTTGTGTTGCTTCAAGGCACTGTTCGTCACATGTCCTTTCCCGCAGTAATCACATACGAACGGACGCTCTACATCACAACATAATGATTATAACTCAATAGCTTACGTCATGCAATATGGAGATCATTTTAATTTAAGAAAATTCAGCTTCAAAAGTGCTTTAACTTGTTTTTAGACATACCTCCTGTATGCTGAAGAAAATGAGTTTGGAGCGTAGTCTTTTCAGAAAAGCTCCTGTTACAGATGGAACATTGGAAAGGTTTCTCGCCGCGGTGAAGTGCTTCGTGACGACGTTTGTTCGATGGTTGCGAAAACTTCTTGCCACAATAGCAGCACGCGTAGGGACGTTCTCCAGTATGGATTCTAACGTGATTTGTTATCTGAAAGAATAAATTAATCAATAATGATACAGTTGCAACATTTTTCTTCGCTGAGAAGGTTATTCAAAATTGATTAATAAAATAAATGTTCTAATAAAACAGACTTACAGCAGATTGGTGCTTGAATCTTTCCCCACAAATACTGAAATTGAAATATCAAAGCGGAAAATTAGAATTGCTTTAAGCGTTGGCTAATGATTTTGATTTAAGTTTGAACCTCATTTTACTTACTCGCAAGAAAAAGGTCTCTCGTCTGTGTGCCTTCTAACATGCTTACTCATATCCGACCGGGCCTGACAGACTTTTGGACACATTTTACATCTAAACCAGCCGTCGGCTGTGGGAACTGCAATGAGCAATGATCAACCAAAATATAAATAAAATAAAATATAATAGGAAATTAATAATTTTAAAGTGTGGAAGAAAACGCTTTCAGACTGTTTGATATTTTCATACCAATTAGTACATCAGAGGCGAACGTCTTCGGCGCATTTGTTGAGGATCTTCCAATTGAGGTACTGCTGTTTTCATTTGTGCTACAACTATTACTATTACTGTTTACACTGCTTGAACAGTTTGAAGAACTTTCTTCGGTATTAGACACAGACATGGAACACGATGTCTCTGGGAAGGACGCCTGTTGTGAATCACAATCAGGCATGGGCATATTCTCTTCCCTTCCATGTCTCTCACGGAGATGCCGATCTAGACTAGGTTTGATGAGAAACGTGTCTCCACATTTCTGAAATTGAAAAACAAAAACAATTAAAAATCCACCCAGCTAACATAATGAAAAATATGCATACGGAAATGATTGAAAGAGAAAGAATTGAAAGAAACTATGATTATGATTTCTTACCGGACAATCCAAAGCGTGAACGACACGATGATTTTTTAGTAGCACCGCTGAATTGAAACTTGCAGAACATTTAACACAATTAAAGTAAGGTTTACTCCTTTCGGGTCTTTTATTCTTATCGGTTCCTGGAGCCATGTTATTTTGCTCCGGACACTCTATTGTTGCAATGGGATAAGAATCTTCGTCATTTTCATCGAACTGCAACTGAAAACTTCTTCGCTGGATCTCCTCCTTCTTTACTGCTGAGGGCTTTTCTCCCACGGAGGACACGAAGATCGGGTCATCCGTGGCATCCTCCATCATAACCTTATGCCATGATCCCGCCGACGTTGCGGATGAGCCAGAACCGGATGTCGATAGGGACAGGGAAAGTGGGTCGTGGTCGTAGTCATCACCTCTGAAGTCATGAAATCCACCTTCCACGTGGGCCACCAAATCCTGCGACCTAAACAAAGAGCAAATCAATGTCGTCCAACTTGAAACTTTTTTTGCTTATTTAAAGTCAACGATCTTTATCTTACTGGTCATATCTTTTTCCACACAGGCCACACTGATAAATCCCAAGCGCCTTCGATTTTGGAGTGAAGGGGAAGCTAAATGAAGAGTTGGTTTCCGAAATCGCCTCCGCCGCAACTTGTCTGCTCTTTCGAAGTTTCTTCAACGCCGACATGATTCTGAATCACGACAAGTCCAGAGGTTCATCTATCGTTAATTCTTTCCACTGACTCGGAGCCCGAGGTCAGTGTCGTGTTTTAGAGGCTTGATTACTGACTAACAAGATAACCATCAACTACTCCACCTTTAGTCATTAGTACAGCAACAAATCCAGATTATCTTCCCCTCCATTGAATTATTTTTTTTTTCCAGGAGAACTTAAATCAACCGGCAGATTTTACCAATAAAATTGTTAACAAACAGTCTATTCTACCTTTCTTGTTTAACTGCTTCACTAATAGATTTCCAGAAGAGAACGAATCACTAATTAGTCTTCGAAAAGCAATATAATATTTATTTTACGTCGAATTCAATTATCATAAAATATAACTTTTTGTAAGAACTCACACACGCATATAGGCACAGTGCGATGATAATATAATACAGTGTCCGCAGTCCAGTCTGGACCTAAGTCAACAACAAGAGAATGAGAATAATATATTGTATCGTCGTAATTACAGCATTAAATGTTCGTCAAGTGTTCCCTAATCCAAGCCCGGATTAGGTTGTTGGNCGTAATTACAGCGTTAAATGTTCGTCAAGTGTTCCCTAATCCAAGCCCGGATTAGGTTGTTGGTCATAGCTCTTATGTTCTCTTATGATAATTGAAATTCTCTGCTGGATAAAAAAAATTAAATCCCTTTTTCTCGTAAACAACAACGCAACGTCTCCACTCTCCACTGCGCGAGCATTAGAAGATACATGTCGTAAAAACCCGAATTTCAGGATGTACCTATATTGCGGCATTGGGAAACGTGACCTCTAAATTCACGTGTTCCGTGTCCCTGAGTCTCTATATAGCCCGGAAAAAATGACTTTCTTTGAAAAATTTATTACTTGCTCATCAAAATTCGAATGTAAAATTCATGAAACTACGACCAAAATGTTTTATTTATGAAATTCCGCAATAATTTTTTCCAAAGTAAAATAAATACAATTTAGGCAATTTTAGCAATAAAATAAGCTAATTGTACCAAAATCAATCTCAATTTTTTCATGTGAGCTCTAAAACGTTAGGTAATGAGTTAATTGTCATGAATTAAAATATTTTCCAAAATAGCCTAAATAGAGATCATTTTGGGACTTTTTTTAACCTGGACCATAGTTCTAACTCTTGCGGTCTCTCCAAGCATCTTCTAGATGGAATAGAAACTTCTGCCCTGTTCACTTGCTTTATGCTATTGTTGATATTTCAAGACCCCATCATTGCGATTGCATATCATAGTCGTAATCATCATCATCATCAACAACAACATCAATTTCTTCACATGGCCCATGCATGAGCCCAGCCAGCCGATATGATCAAGCAGGATGAGGATCGCATTGCGATCCACAGAGGAAAGCTAAAAAGCAAGATCAAAATTAGAGGAGGATTCCCTAAACCTGAAGTCAAGACTTCAAAGTTTTTTAATACTCAGCTCAGGCACAACACAATATGAAAACTGACTGAAGTATGTATAGTTTGTTCTTTTTCCTTCTCTCTCCTCTAATCCTGAAAGGAAATGGAACAGGAAAATCCCCAAAGCAAGCACAAGTCACCACAGAGCAGAACATCTGATCATTTTAGTAGTAATGTTCACTGTTCACCTCTGTTTACATATTTTTGGGATGATGATGATTATAGTATCGTGAGTCGTGGTGGATCGTATTAAATAATCGTGACGTGACATCAGTTTCAACATGGTTTAAAAAATTATGTAGCATCCTACCTTTAGCATCATCAATAAAATACCTTCTGTGTTTGCTAAGGTAAGTGTGCAAATTTTAACTGTTCATTATAAGTAGATTGTAGATAGAAAGAAATTATTATTGATTATGGTAAATGGTTTGACTTTAAGTCTTGTCCCATGCTTTTCTCCTCATATTTAGAAATCAAGATAGGGGAAACAGTGAGAGGTTTGCATTTGTCATTTTTGTGTCCTTTTCAATTTTCAAGTATGTTTCTAGTTGCCTACGTTTGAGGTTGATTAAACCAACACCGAGTTCATATTATTGAGCGAAATTGAAATTGAAGGTCGTTGATAATAGAGGTATAGAGTAAACAGGTGAATTATTAATTAGTACTCGAAACTCTGCTCCGCCCGCCAAGGCTTTTACTTTTATGTCTAAACTAAACTAAACTGGTTGGAAACGGGATACATATGGATGGGGGAAATGGTTTTACTGGAATGAAATATCGATTACGAAAAAAAATAATGACGGATGGAAGGACGGACGTGGTATAGCCTTGTTTTTAACTTTAAATAGAGTTTATGATTCCTGGTTTTATAGGCAGATGGGATGGGCGTGCAATGTTTAACTTTGATTAATAATTAAAGTTTCAGTTCTCCGTTCGCCCCACAAAAGTGTTGTACAGTTTACAGGCATTTAAGAGCCATAATATGTGATGGCACGGGTTTTTAGCTACTTGTATGCCTACTTGACTTGACATTCAGAAATTCCTTGAACCTGTTGAGCCTTGAGAATGTCAAATCAGTCCAATGGAAAGGGACTTCTTTGACAAAAAATAGAACGCTTGCTGAATCTAACGATATCCACGCCATATTAAGTTTTAACTGATGTGACATGAGTTAATTAAGGTGACGTGTAGATTTTTAAGAGCATGGGGAACGGAAGAATGCAGACGTCACGAGGTAGTCAAAGTTTACTTGGATTCATTCGAACTGGACGTGATCATGATCGCTATTCCACCACAAGCAAATTTTTCCGAGCAAATCTCGTGATCCATTTCACAATGGATTGCAACATATTTTGGAATTTGTCCGGGGCGACTATCTTTTAAAAAGCTGATTAATTACATTCCTATTCCTGTCTTAATTGACCATGCATAAATCACTATTGTCTCGGAAAGCTTTTGTGCTATTGCTAATTGCAACCCTTATTCAAATGTTTTGCACCGATTCGGAAATAATAGCCTGCCCTCCAACCCAAACTTTAATCTGTAAAAGGTTTATCGACAGGTGCTGGTGCTATGCTGTGTTGTTAATGTCCCTACACAAATAAATTATTGCATAGGGAATATTGGCGCGTGGTTTTATGGACTCGATAAGGTGTAAAATATACATTAACAAGATTTTGACAAGCTGCCATGCCAGACGTGGCGAGACTGCTTACTATCAAGAGAAGCTTCAGTTCCTAGAGCCTATTATGGCTGGACTGGATGTCTGTAAATTATGGGATTGATTTGAGGCATGTAAGCTAAAACTATAGTCAGAATTCCTTCCCTGGTATTTCATTGCATCGTATCCTGATCAAAGGTCGAACTTACTGAAATCGCATGATGACTTATCTCTGTGTACTGAAAGTTAATTAGGAGTTGCATAAATGTATTAATTACTATTGGTATACCATATGCACATTATATACAGTTTACATGATGAACACTATTTTAGGATACATGTTAAATATGATACATGTTTAAAAGTAAAATCTTGTTTCTCATTTCTTCTCATCTCAAGTTAAGATGAAGTAACGGAGTAGTTAAAACATCTTAGGTATTTAAATGTTGGATTGTTGATTTATGTGGTCGATTCCCTGCGTTCTTCTATATTCAGTCAAAGTGGAGTCCATAAGATTCGTTTAAGTATTATCGTAATCGTAATTAAGAATCACAAAACGTTAAATGAAATGAGGAAAGAATATTCCTTAATAAATAAACTTTTATTCAGACTAGACTCAATAATATAATGCTTCATTGCCTCAAGTCATGGACATGGACATCCTGTTCACCAAAAATATTTAGTTTCAGTTTGAATTAAACCTATTTAAATCTGACTTTACTTCATGGCTTTATCTTTACTCGTTATTTTCATGCTTCACAAGTCATCACCACAATCACGAGTCTATAGGCTCATGTAGGTGCATGTGTTTATCTTCCAGAAACCACGAGGGCTTCTCCTGATTTTCGTGGCAAAACAACATGAATCATATTATGAATTACATTTGTGCAGTAGTATAGTACACATTTTCCTTTGTTCAAATGGCCAACCGAAATACTAAGTATAGGTATTTAAACCATATTTATAGGCGTGAGTTTTAAGAAAGGTACTTATTCGTCTGTCTGGTCATTCTAAGCTCCTAAGAGTGTCCTGAGATTAGGGTTTGTCTTGACTCTTGACGTTTCCTTCGTTCTTGTTTTGGTGACGTTTGTTCCTGAAAAATCATGAAGCTTATTTTTCTTAAAAATTAATTCATTTTCGTTTTACGAAAACTCTGAGCTTGAGGTTGACTTGCTCTGAATGACTTCTGGTCAGAAGGAGATAAGATAAAAAGAGCCAAGTAGGTAATAATATAGAAAAATTGGGGTCCATCCATGGAGGAAGTCTTCAAAGAAGATTATGGGACGGCAGATGAGCAGTATTTAATGAAGTTTGAGAATTTGACTGATAGTAAAAGATGACGAGGTAGGGATGCCACATAGAGTGCGGAAGGAAGGGACGGGATGAGCTGATCTTATTCCTGATTAAGTACTTAGGCGATAGACATAAATTATGGATGAGTCTCACATCCTAATTTATGTTTTGGACGTATTTCGTCTGTCGTCAAATGACTTAAATTACAACCATGTAATGCATATATCGAAATCGATTAAAATTTTTCCTTTCATGGGGCAAGACCATGATGTCTCTCGCTTTCGTCATCCGCCAGGATTTAGTGAGCAAATGAATCTAAGGCCGAGAGCAGAGTACTAATTCATGCCTGTAGAAGGAAAGATGATGATGATGCGCTTATCATAATCAATACTCTCATAATACTCTAGTCATATAACCAACCATCATATCATCATGGTTAGCAGCTTGCACCGTGATTCTGATAATGTCTGCACTGAAATCATTGCTATAGGAGGTGTAATAGATATTTTTTGGAATTCCTGGAGAATCACGAGTGTAATATTTCTTATTATGAAGAGTACAAGCTTTTTTTATCTCGATTGGATTTGACTTGAAGTGTGTAATTTTTACATTGAAACTGCTCTTCTAGCCTAGCCATTTGCTGATATTTTCCTGCTGATTGAGTTTAAAATTGGTTATTAATATAGATTGATTGTGTTTTTGTTTGTAGGTGTTATTTATGCATACATCCTAAAAAGTATTGAAATAAGCTCAATGGACTGACGTACTTAGGCCACGGCTACACATTTATACTATCCATCAAGGATAAGGAAAGTCAGGCGGGCCAGGCCAAGATGATGCAGAGAGCAAGGGCGTTCGGAGTTGCACGAGACGACTCCTCTCACGGCTCCTCGTCCGCTGCGTCTTCACCCAGTGGTAGCATGATGGACAGCGCAGGTGTCATTACCGACAATGCCAGTAATAATTCTGCAGACCTGAGATCTCGGTCCCCCTCCATGATTGTGAGGACGGGAGCAACTCAGGTCTTCAGACATCGAAGGTAAATTTTTATTCTCGTGTAAATTAACCAATTGATTTCCTCTTGTCGTGTTCTACAGTTGATATAATAAAGATGTTTATTATTCGTAGGGATTTGCCCTGGGGAATACGGCTCATTCAGAAAATTTCAGACTGGTGGTGTTACAGGACGATTAATCGAGATTTTTGGTAATTTGGTAAACAAAGATATCTTTGTGATTCGTGTTCGTGATGTTTTGAGGAGCGATTTGATTTGATTATTGTGCTTTATTCTGTGGCGCAGGTATCGCGTTTCAGTTTTAGTCATCACTTACCTGAGTTATACAACTTATCATTTGTCCAGAAAACCGATAAGTATTGTGAAGAACGTGCTAAATAGGAATTGCTCATTGTTGCCTGCACCTCCAAATGTGGGGAATGATACGACGTGGTGCGATTGGGCACCTTTTGGTAAGCATGTTCGAAAATAAAAAAAATGCAGATGACAGCTTCATAAGCGTCAATTCCAAGCCAAGCTGAACTTGAATTTATCTTTTGAACAGATCGTCCAGATGCCGATGTTTTGCTGGGCACCTTGGACTCTGCCTTTCTCTTTGCCTACGCTGCTGGAATGTTTGTCAGGTTAGATTTTTAGGATGTGTTTTGTTGTGCGTGGTAAACCTGATACTGACTTTACAAAATGATTTTGGTTACAGTGGTTTCGTTGCGGAGCGCGTGAACCTCCGCTACTTCCTTTCACTTGGCATGCTCCTTTCTGGTCTTTTTACGTACTTATTTGGACTGGGACGGTTTCGCAACGTCCACAATCTCTCATACTTTATTTTAGTCCAGGTACCCATCCATAATTTTAATTCAATTGACATATTGTAATGTTCATGGAAGAATTTTTTGAAAATAAAAAAATGCTTGTGATTTTCCTGTTTAGGCTCTTGGAGGCATCTTTCAAACCACTGGCTGGCCTGGAGTAGTTACTGTAGTGGCTAACTGGTTCGGGAAGGGTAAACGTGGCCTTATCTTTGGAATATGGAATTCACACACCTCCCTAGGAAACATTTTAGGCTCTGTGATTGCAACCGGCTATGTTGATGATGACTGGGGCCTTAGTTTCATTGTTCCTGGTGCACTTATTGGAGGGATGGGATTTATCGTCTTCTTGTTTCTTGTGCCCAAACCTCAGCATGTCCACTGTACTGTGCCCGACCACCACGGGACCGAGGACCTGGACTCCTCCGGTGGAAGAAAACATTCCACGAACAATGATCTCAGTAAAAGTACGGGAAGTGCCGGGAGCAGCATGAGCGCATCCAATAGACAAAGAACGCAAGTAATGAAGCGCTATTTAGAAGATGAGGACAATAGTGATGACACTACACGCTTGTTAGCTTCTTCTGATGATGTTTACGACCCAAGAGAAGATACGCCCATGATTAATCGCTATGATCCTGAAGTCAAAATCAAAGCTGTTGGCTTTACAGAGGCCTTGAAGATTCCTGGAGTTGTAGAGTTCTCGTTGTGCCTTTTCTTTGCGAAGCTTGTCAGTTACACGTTTCTTTACTGGCTCCCTCGTTATATCAATAATTCAAGTGAGTCTCAAGCAATCTTCAAAAATGAAATCCGGAAAAAAATTATTTAATAATTAATTTGGTAATTTATTTATTGTGTGGTTTTTATTATTCGTAGCTAAATTCGGTGCAACTGAAAGTGGATATTTATCAACACTTTTCGACGTCGGAGGTATTATCGGTGGAATAATTGCTGGAGTTATCTCTGATTACTCCGGAATGAGTGCAACTACTTGTGCCGGGATGCTCTGCTTTGCTATCCCGATGGTACGATTTTGAAACTACATATACTTCGAAAACTAAACTTCCACTAAACCAAACTAAATTAATCAATCATACCATTCAATTCTTGTTTTATGCAGATGCTCGTTTATCAGAATTATGGTTCTGAAAGTCTCTGGGCCAGCATAATCCTTTTGATCATCGTAGGCATCTTGGTGAACGGTCCTTACGCTTTGATCACCACCGCAGTCTCTACCGAATTGGGGACGCATCCTTGCCTCATGGGTAATGCAAGAGCTTTAGCAACTGTCACCGCCAT
>JAHZNI010001062.1:0-20134 GCA_027744415.1 Seira ritae
CCTTTGTTTTCTTGAAGGGTCTAAGACAAATTTTCGCAGCTCTCGTTTTGCCGCATCCCTCGTATTAGCGCCGCTGCGTCTCGCATAAAAATTATTGGCGTTAGCATATTATAGCAGCTGCGATATTTTGCGACTTTACGGTACATTACATATAACGTCTTTCATTTGTATGTGCATAGGTAATTGTTGAAGTTTCTTATACAATCTGCGTTGCAACTTCGAGGTTGTTGACTGTCGATCATATACCTACAGGCAAGTAAATAGGTATAGGTACACTCATTTTATGACGGTACCCATATGCCTGGATTAGTCACTGTTTAAAATGAAAACGAGAAACCAAAAAAATGAGCGGATGTCGTTTCCTCATGAATTCACCTCACCCACCCTCTCTGAGTCTCCATCTTTGCATACATGTACATTCTTCAGTCATCGCTTGCTGTAGCTTTTCCCAATAATTATGACATCAAATGAAGCATGTATGCGCAAGGAAAACATTGCGAATCTAAATATTTGCGTTACTATTCACCATCTATCGTCTTATTAGGACTTGACGAAGATGAGTGTTATTCACAATTCCAATGAATGGTTCAGATTCTGTGGTTCGGTTTACTCTTGTGGTTGTATAACCCATTTGTCATTTGGACTGCGCAACAGACATCATTAAAACCCTGACCAGGGCAGTCAAATAAAAATCGTAACAACTTTTCCAGACCGTTTGCATTTCATAAATATCTTTTAAAAGGAACAGTGGCACAGTTTCAAATTGCATAGTTATATTTCAAGTCAATCAAAATGGGTTCAAGGGCTTTTGCCTCCATCCTCCTAGTCGCCGCCTACGGCATCTTCCTCGTTTCGGCAGATCATGGTTGTCAAACCAACGCTGACTGTGGGGATGGTAATACCTGTGATGGAGGAATCTGCGACTGTACTAGAAAAGACTACGTATACGTCCACGATGCTAAGCCAATGTGTCAAAAGATTGCCAATTTGAAGGAATCCTGTATGTACTCCGCGCAGTGCCAGGAGTCCTCCGCGGGGAAATTGTCGCGATGCAACAAGGGCAAATGTGAATGCTACGATACGGAGAAGAACGACAAGGGACAAGGTGTGGGACTACCAGGGTACCTGCTACAGGGCGGTAGATCTGAACAATGGGAAGTGCGTCAGCAATGAGCAGTGTAAGGCCTCCATTGCTCCATCTGAGTATGTACAGTGCATTCGAGATCATGAGGGTGCTAATACTGGCAAATGTAAGTGCATGGAAGGCAAAAAGTGTGAGGAAAGGAGTGGAGCTACTGGGGTCCATGCTGGTGTTGCTACGATAGGATTGTTGCTATTCACGGCAATGAAGGTCGTTTTGTGAGAAGTTAGGGAAAAAATGTGCTAATTGTTTTTTTCTGTAGATATCATTTCAAAGTCAGAAAGACGCTTATAAAAGGATGAAGTTTGTTTAAGACAAAATATTTTAAAATTTATCATTGTTTTCATTTTCTGAAACTTTCCACAAACTTATAAATGTATTATGTTTCACTCAAATTGTGGTAATAGCATATCTAGCTTTGCCTTTGACTTAAGTTTTATTAAACGTGCCCTTCCTTCGCTAATTTTATTTTATTTTATTTATTATTTGACTCACTCATAGAATTATTATTTAAAGTTATAGGCAATTGTGCATGTTTTAAGCATAAGACTACAAAATATTTATTGCTAAATTACAAAATTCACAATATACAAGATATATTGTGGCGCTAAAAATAATTAAAATTGTATCAGAATTGTTTCATAACTCACATTTAACCACTTCCACTGAGGCAAATTGGAGTAACCGCGAATTAATATTCATAGTATCAATCACAAGGTTATAATGTCATGCTTTTAAAAATAATTTAATGGACCATTACCACAAATAGGGCAAACCCCTAAACCTAAGTGGCCGTCGTGTGCGAAACTCAGTATTAGGATGGCCATTACTATCACTCATCATATACAATATTTTTGAATCCTCTGTACCAAATAAATTACACCTCCCGACTCCTCGAAAAACTCATTGTACATTATTTCTTCATGTTGGCCATTATCGTTCACACATTTGCAAAGTCCGTTCAGAAAACAGAAACGAAGGATTTTAAATACTTTTGGATATTTCCGAAAAGATTTGGCTTGTATCAATATCAATTATTGCCAGCCATTTTTCCAATTGCAATGATTCGTTTATGCTGAAGTCACATTCAGATTATATCTCGAGTGTATTAATTAATATCACGTAATGGGCGGGGATTGTACATTATGTAGATATCATAGATATGTGAAGCCTCTGTCTACTTAGATATTATATATTCATATTCTGCGGGAGATGTACTGCTTTATAGTAAATTGAGAATATGGGAAACAAAAGATAAGTACATACCATGTTTCAGCCGCAGAGTTTTTCCCGACAATGATAGAGATAAGCTTGAACTCTTTTCATAAGAATCCAACCGAATCATGATATGATGGCCATTGATCGAGCTACTTGTTTGCGTAAAACATTTTACTAATTATCACCTTAAAATCCTTACATCATGATCATTGAACGTGAAACAACTGGGTACATAATTCGGGTTCAGAACAAAATAATAGATAAGCAGAGATGCACGATATGAAAGCAAGTAGCGAGAATGCATACACGCAAAGCACGCTGCTTCATCCTTATATTAAAGCGATTTTCAAGATTTAATTTATTTCGGAAAATAACTGCCAGTTATATAAAGTGCTAATAATAGTTGTAAAAGTGCAAAAAATGGCAAAGTTACTTTTGAAAAACGGCTCGTATCTGCCTCTACTGGTCGCATTAGTCTTTTCCAGTGCAACAATTTCTGTCCATTGTCAAGCAAGAGACGATGAGTTGAGCAGTAGTACTGATGACAATGAAGAGCCCCCAAGATTGGGCGACTTCTGTCGATCAACCGAAGAGTGTAAACGCGGCATCTCTGGCTCTGTCGAGTGTAGGGACACGGACGCTAACAAAATTTGTCAATGCAGCAATGGTCACATTGAAAACGAAAATCTGGACGCTTGCCTCCCAATCGCTTCTGGGGTAGGAGATTCCTGCAAGGAGAACGTTCAGTGTAATGGCAGGTATAACTCAGGCCTTGGCGCATTTTCAAGGTGTGAAGGAGGAAAGTGCGAGTGCTTTGACACAATGTTTCCCTCCAATCCAACAGAAACTTATTTCGACGAGAAGACGAAAAAATGTGCATTGGTAATTCCTTTCAGGTTAGAAGAATTCTGTCAGTCAACCGAAGAATGTAAACAAGACATTGCTGGCTTTGTCGAGTGTAGGGACACGGACGCCAATAAACTCTGCCTATGCATGAATGGTCACATTGGGAGCAAAAATTGGGATGCTTGCCTGCCAATAGCTTCTGTGGTGGGAGATCCTTGCAAGGAGGATGTACAGTGTGTGGGCAGCTATAACTCTGCCCTTGGCGAGCTTTCAAGGTGTAAAGGGGCAAAGTGCGAGTGCTTGGACACAACGTCTCCCTCCAATCCAGAAGAGACTTACTTCGATGAGAAGACGAAAAAGTGTGCGTTGTCAAGCGCAAAGGCTACTGTCACTGTATCAGGGTTTCTTGTTATTCTGGGGGTGATCTCCTCCTCCTCGAAAATTTTTAATTTCAATTAGATCAAGTCTTTATAAGAAATTTATTTTATGTCACATTAAAAACTTTTATGATTTTTTATGTTCTTTCATTTTTGTTTGAGTTGGAAACTTTTATTTACTCAAGTTTCAAACTTGGTAGACAGCCTGTCGTCACATGAATTTTCCTACGATGGTTTTGTATCTGGCCTTGGAAAACTACATGCACCTTAAGTTTTTTATGCTGTATTCTGGGGTTTTTAGAGGCAAAAAACATCTTATTGACATTCATCCAATCAAATCATCATTGCGTTTTTCTTCCAATATTTATTTTGGGGAAGTGGTGGACAGGTAACAATCCCTCCTATTATTGAAGACTGAATGAAGTAAAGCTACTGTCATGAAGAAGAAAACATGCTGGATTTTTACTTCTTTTGTAAACATGTCAAATTGTCATATAACAAGACATTTATTTATCAAATCATGAATCATGGTGCATTCGCAGGTTAGTCAGCATCAGCATACAGTACTAAACAACCATAAAAAGATCCCCTGAAAAAAATTTATTGGAAAATTTCCTTTCGCTCTTTCAAGAAAGTGCGTGAAGAGATGACGCTCATTTGATTCAAATTATTTTCAGATCATTTGACCCTGTCATAATATAATACTTACGCACCTAATTTATTCAATTAAATTGCTAGAAAGATTGATATAGTTCGGTTCAAGTTGTTTTGATGATCTTCTTCACACTCACTTTCATTTCATAATCATATTAATTTAGGGGATCACTGCCAAGCAGTCTAGGCGGTCATTCAAAAAAACTCTGGGTCATTCATTTTACAGAATGGATCATGATATGATATAGTATTTTTTATGGGTCGTTGATTTTTTTGGGCCTACGTGCGCAGAAGTTTGAATTGGAACGAGAAGATGAATTATGGGTTCATCATGACTATGACTATTTGACTATGACCATCCAGTCATTGTCGGTTGACGACAAACTAGTTGTCGAGTTGTTCATAATTTATGCTCATTAGCGAAGAAGCGATTTAAAAATTTTGTTTTTATTTGATTCCAGTCTTCATCTAACACGCTTAATATTAATATTGGGAACCTTCCCATCATTAAACTCTGTATCCATGACATCTAACTCGAGGGAATCATCTGAAATGTCCGTATTTCCAAGGCCTTGCTTCTTTACAAAACAGTCGGCCAAGACAGAGTTCAATTCTTTAGGCACCTGCACCTTTCCAATTTTAATTCTGCAAAACAGTTTTTACATTTCTCCCTAAAAATTAATTCGCAATTGAATTCAGTAAAAAATCACCAAACCATCGTCATTTTATTTAGCGTGATTCACTCTTAATACCCGCTTCACTATCCCATCTCAAAGAAAACAAGACCTAATGAAGCATTTGATTTCAAGGATTTCATAATATGCGTAATATATATATTTTTTCACTTCAATTTCCTTAGCTTTTTCCAGCTCTGACTATGACTCTTCTTCTTCTTGGACATTTTCCACGTTACAATTTATCATGGTTTGTTCATCATTTCAAGCCTAGTTCTTGGCATTTCAGGCTTTGGTTCAGATATATTCATCAATTCATCATGATGAGTGAGTAAAGTACATGCATAAGAGGTCAACCAATGAAGTAGTAGATATAGCTACCTACGTAAAACGTATGTAATACATTTCTGAGAATGCTTAGTTAACTGAAAAAATGCCTTTGATCAAACAAAACTGAGCATAACAAAATGATAAATTAAAACAACCTTCTCCCTGCTTTTCTTTACTTGCGTCAGTAGTCAGTCAAACTCCATTACATTTTTACTTATCATTTGCCTCTGATTTCTTGCCTCCTTTTCAGCTACCAAAATTCCTAAAAGTTGAAGTTTACAGGCATGAACTATGAATAAGATGAATCAACAACATCCTTATCATTTTCTCTCCAAAAATGATTATGATTATGTGTGAGATATGACTATTATGAGATGACACATTCTTATCTAACGCACCTATATCAACATACAGAAAAGATTCCACTTGAATTGGGATTGGAATGCACGGTAAACCGTGTGTTTTCTTACGGAATAAAAGCCGTTTCTTCCAGACAGCTTGGCACCAATAAATTAACATTATATTTTCATGCTTATGTATGCATACTGAAATCAAATGTACGCGGTTCGAGGTCCTCCGGCTCCTGTGGGTCTACACCCTCTCCATGAAATCACCACCAATTGAGAGGAACAACTTTGAAAAGGTGCATTACCCTTTCGCCTCTCTGCTTCCTACTTCTTCTTCTCCTTTTGCCGATTCATTTGGAAATACAAAAAGCGTTTTCCACCCAGAACAACGCTTCAAAGACTTTCTGAATTTCAAACAAAGAGCAATAATAATCATCATCGCATCACATTTCAGCGCGCTCATTATATTATCCTTTGATTACGGAACTGGAAGTGGAAAACAAATTCCTTTTTGTTTAGAAGTTAGGAAAAGTGTTTGGGAGTGAGGCTCATAGGAAAAAGAAGTGCTTTTACTTGTTAACGCAGTAGGAGATCAGGAGTTTTTTAGAAGTTGATATTTATACTGAGTTTGGGAATAATAGTAGTCCAGTAAAGGAGTTTCTCACTTGGACAGGATCACTATTTTATTGTAAGTACCGAGCATATTCACAAAAATTATTTCTTCTTTTCACAGATTCTCTACGTAAGATTCGCGGTAGTTTATTGTCGTAATCATTTCATATTTTTATTTATCCTTCATAATTTTCGTCATAATGTTGTACTTGAAAATGAAAACTGTCTCGGGTATTTCTCGGAAATTGAGGATAGGTTTGCCGGGTAAATGTGACGAACTTGCTTTGGGCATATAAGACATAACTGGTCAATGTATGATGTATCTCTGAACAAACAAGTGACACTATTGTTGCATAAAGTTCTAAGGAAAATTTTTGGTAAAACCCGTTCACCTTACTTTGCCAGATAGGAACATTGTATGGACTTTATTAAACCGATTGCATCTTGTGAATCTTTACTTTTGTGCAGCCCTTCAAGTTAAGATTATAGACGGATGTAATCAAATGAAAAAATATTGGTTTAAACTGTTTAAAGTAATGTTTACGTCATGCAGTGAAGGTCCTTTCTTGACAACAGAGCTAGTGTCATAATACAAAATCATAGTTTCGTAGTAAAGTTTGTATGAAATGCTACGGCAAAAGACGATTCGACTTCATTACCGGGAAATTTGGTGTAGTTTACTCCTGCAGTCTTTTTGAAATGGTATTTAAAAATTTACGGGATTTCACATATTCTTTTTCCATCGTCTCGTCTCAAGGGTTTTTAGCGGATGTGGTTTTGGTTTAATTTAGTTCAAGTATGAAATATGTTTTAATTGTCTGGTGCAAAGATTTCCTCAATTATTTTTTAATTGACTAAAATTTGATTTTTATCGTCATCATAATATTTTTTGGTAGATTTCTGGAACCATGAACTCCTCTCAGAGCACACCATCCTTTTCCATAAGGACAAAATCCATGGCCACCCCATCCTCCTCAGTTCACTCTTCTAGCACGAGGTCATCCTCGCCGCTGTCCTTGTCCTCAAGTCAGACGTTCCGACTCATCACGGGTCTCCTAGTCCTCTCAAAATGAGAATCCTTATTCTATATTCATCTCAATCATACCAGAATACATTTCATCATACAATTTTTTTCCCAAAGCACTACCTATTTAAAGCCACAAAAGTATATTTTATGCTCCAGAAAAACTAATTTAATCACTATCTCTTCACACAGCCAAAACTGTTTCTCTTCACCTTACTTCATGGCATGCTTGGATGCCTTGACTCTGAGTGACGAGCAGAAAACATACGAAAGCTATATCGAAAAGATACATGCACCCACACCCGTGGAATAAGAGCACATCACCTCCAAAACCCACTACCACCACCACCACCACCATCGTATGGACAAAAACGAAAACCATAATATGCACACTTACTTTAAACTTTACATTTTATTGACAAGATTCAACATCCCATTCACCATCGTCATCCAACTTCACATCGCCAAACTAAAATTCAAACCAGTAGTTATCCACCTCGGGTGACTACTACCACCACCTCAACAAACACATTACATAATTCATCTTCAATTTACTTATAGTCAGTAAAAAATTGTAGTCTCACAAATAGGAAAAAAATATTCCTATAAAAAGAACATTCTTTAGACTAAAATTAGCGTGACCTGCATATTATCTCTAGATATGATTTTAATGGTCCTACTTTTTATTTAAAAGAATATATATAAATATCAGAGGACGATTAGTAGAGAAAAAAATGTTCTTGTGATAGCTATAGCTATATTGGTACTTACGTAGAGAGAAATATTAATAATTATTATGCACTACTAACTTACTTAAAGTAGGTACATAGAGAGCCTATATTATACACACCTACGCAAACAAAACCAACAAGATCCAGTATTCATCCTTCCTTCCCTATTTATTTCGCCTTATCTCTCCTTCTTCGCTTCAAAGTTGAGTTGTATGAAAGGTCTCCCTGTTTTTAATAGAATGAATGGAATTTTAAGAATCAAAAAATTGAATTCTACCCCAGAGTCAAATTAACTTTATTCTGGATAGATTCATGTTTTCCTTTAAGTTGACAATGACAATGTGTACCGTACAAAAATAGATCTGACCACTTGATTATCTTTATAATTTGATTTCAATATTCAATGCACGCTGCTATGTATTCTGCTTCGACAATAATTCGACCATAACTATATTCAACTGAATGACAATAACTGAACTTCAAAAAGCTTTTATGAAGTAGAGACACTCACTCTCCAACAAACAAAATTCTATTTTCACTTATACCTACGCACATTATAGTCATTGCCATAGCAATTTAACTAACCCGGATCGGATACTATGCCTCTGAAATAATTTCCTGATGCTTTAATTAATTTCTTTTTGGCTAATCTTGTTCCTCGCAATCTAGATCGAATTGCTTCGGGTCACCGTACTTCAAGGGATGTTTGGATGCTTTGCTTTTGGGCGAGGAGGAGGGCAAGTTCGACGAAATGATTGAGCTTTTGGGCAAGAAGAAGTAAATTCTATGCGACTCTTCTCATTTTGCCCCACATCTCGCCATGCAAACTATTCTCCTGACAACTGACTACCTACAATTAAATAATACTGAAAAAAATCTTAAATTGATTCTTTCGCTTACTTACTAATTCTTCTGAGAGATTCAGGGAGATGTTTCCGCAGTTTTGATGATTTTAGGGCTGGCGTGATCAGACTGAAACAATGAAGGTATAAAAAAGGGTTTTCAATTAATTTTGATGGGATATCGGATATGAGTCTTGAATTTTGTTTTCAAATCCATACATTCAAACAGTATTATTATTCATGACTCTTCGACGATAAAACGGAAATATTGTTTTGGCGAGCACAATGAATCTTTCCGTGTTATTCTATTAGCTTTATATTGTAAATAATAATTTTGTGTATATAGTATAATAGAATTTAGTTAACTATGCTATTTTATGACTTTGTTTTTTAGTATTAAACTCCCTACTGAAAAATAGAGAAGAACATTATTAGAATGCATTGTAGTTTGTATTCCTCCGGTGAATGCACAATAAAAGAAAGAGATGCTTATTTCTATACCAAACCTGATGAGATGTACCTCTTCTGTAGAAACAAAATAACCATCAATGTTTAATTGTGAATGTTTGAAATATAAAATGTGTAATTTTATTTTGTAAAAAATGATAAATATTCTGTAATGTGTCCCTTTCTAACTTTTTCGATTTTTTAAAATATCCTGCACAATATTTTGATTTTTGTTTAGAAAATGGAGTAGTACGTGATAAACTTGAGGCAAAATTCAAAGTTTTTCCGATACGGATTGTATTGTATTCAAAGTTTCGAATCTAAGAAAATAAAAAATTGATTTCATTGCAGTTAAAAATGTGTACTAGTCTTTCTCATGCAAATGTTTCATTGGTGAAGGTGCTGAATGGTTTCACAAAATTCATTGAAATTATCAAATTGAAGTACATATGTACAGTTCTAGGGAATTCTTAGTCTCCCCAATCGTTGTCATGTTTCATTTTTTCATGCACCATAAGATATTTGTGTTGCCATACGCCACATGGATCTTTAAATTGGACTTGGGAAAGTCCTGCAATTAGGGCTAGCTAGCCATTTTGAAAACATTGACCACAAACTTTTGTTAGCAAATGAATCCACCTTAGTATCTAAAACGGTTTGACAAACAGTGGTGATTATTAATTGCCATTAAATGCGAGTTTAAATGGATTCTGATGCGCTGATACGTTTTATAGCTCATAATACTTTTATTTGCGGTTTAAATGGATCTCGAATATTAGTGGGATTAATGTAAATTCCATTACCCAGACAGTTGTAGCAGCTTGAAGTTTATAGTATGCAGTTAAACGATAAAACAAGAACATCTTCAACAATACGATTAAGAATATGATGGTAATATTTGAATTGCACTTCGCATTTATACGCTTTAATCGAGAGGGCTATATTGAAACATGACAAAAGTATTAAAGAAATTATTAGGATTACCATTCTTCAAAATTTTAAGCTTATTGCTTTTATGTCAATATTTAGGATTATTGAAGGCGGAAAATGTAAGTTCAATAATCAAGCACTAATCAAATCATTAACGAATTACATATAATCAATTTATTTATGCCTGCCAATTTCTCTGAATACTTATCTAGGTCACACTCGACGACTCACTATCCCTCCAGGAGCAAATCTTGAAGGAAGTAAATCATTTTCGCGAGTTGCATTCAGTCTATCCTCTAAAGTTAGATGATGAAGTAAGTAATCTCATTTTACAATCTGAAAGTACATTTAATTGAGCAGTTTTAATGCTTTTAGCTATCAAAAGCAGCTTCCAAATGGGCGTTACTTCTCCACAAAAAGGGAAAGAAAGATGGAGTACTGAAGACGTGGTACGCTCATCCTAAAAATCAGGGGGAGTGCGTGTACACCGAAGCTAATTCTCAGAATCCTGAAGACACGGCCGATCATATTCACAAAGCAGTGATTTCTTGGTACTGCGAAATGACTAAGTTCAACTTTTCCCAAAGACGGTTCCGAGAAGATACGGCACAGTTTAGTCAAATGGTATGGAAGGAGACTGAAAGGGTTGGATTTGCCAGCGCTCTGAATTTCGGGACGGGTGATGTAGCAATCGTTGCTAGATTCGCTCCACAGGGAAATTGGCATTATTTGGAGGACTTTCGTAAAAACATACATGAGCCAGTAAGCTCTTAATTTTGACGCGTACAATGTGTACCTATGCATGTCCTTTACCAAATTTTGACGAATTATTTCAAAGAGTTCATATGAGGCAACGAAGGAATGTCCCGGGCAGAAACCACATGCAGTAGAACCTACAAACCCACAAGACCTTGGCCGAAGCTTATCTGTACCCACCACCACAGAGTCTGAGAGAGTAACTACTACCGATAAAGACCTTGGGGGAAGCTTATCCGAATCCACCACAGAGACTATGAAAGAAACTACAACCGTGAAAGGTTTTGGGCGAAGCTTATCCGCGCCCGTAACTGAAGCTGCGAAACCATCCACAACTACTACTACCACTGCAGTACCAAAGAAGAAAGCAAAGAGAAGATTAGGAGGAGACGTCAAAAAGGCGAAGGTACAAAATTTATCTAAATAGTGCATAAAAGCATCTACATATCGACATCTTCGACCCCCAAACAAAAAACAGTATCTCAGTTTTACCCAAGAATTAAAAAAACAGTGTCGGAGAAACGTCCAAGAATGAAAAAAACAGTGTCGGACAAACCCCCAAGAATGAAAAAAAGTGTCTCAAAAATCCCAAAGAATGAAGAAACAGACTATGAAAATTTTTGACACTGATTTTTCATTCTTGTATGTTTCTCCGAATATATCTTGTTTTATTCGTGGACATTTTTGATAGACTGTTTTTTCATTCTTGGGTATTTTTCTGATACTGTTTAAACATTCTTGGGTGTTTCTCTGACACTGTTTTTTCATTCTTGGGTAAAACTAAGATACTGTTCTTTGTTTGGGGGTCGACGATATTGTATATTGGTTGCAGTATTACGTTTTCTCAGAGAATGCCTAACATTATAGCGACCAAAATCTAGAATGCGCGGATTTAGCAATCACGGCAAAGTTTTCAAAATGAATTAAAAGAGGCTTCGCGCATGTAAACAGAGCTTGGGGGCAGTCACAGTCGGCTACTTTGTCCTCTAAAACCATAAAAAATAAATCTATTGACATTTATAGATTTTGCAAGTCGCACGCATACTGTAATTTTATTTTTAGTTTAGTAATGTGGTTTTTGGGGTTTTAAGGTACTTCGTTATTTCGAAAAGTAAATATGGATGACACTTTCCAAGGTATTTCGAAATTGAACGATTTCAAGGTTTTAGCTACAGATTTTGGTCGCTATGGTTTAAGTTTGGTTTCTAAATTAACCAGGGATTTTTACTTCTTTTAGACAATGACGCCCGATGATGAATAGGATCAAAGTGCTGGAATATAAATTTATGCAGTTTAACCGGTTTCTCGAATTTTGTGTTATTGTGATTCGAAAATAATTAATATTACTTAAGCAGCAAAATAATATAAGCATGATATTTATCCTTAACAGTTTACTGAAATTGCGAATTAAAAATTGATGAAAAATTAAATGTCTTTCCCGTTGTACTTTAATTCAATCTGAACGAACTAAGTAAGCACGAAATTTTTTCGATTATCTTAGGACATTCCTGCGTCATAATTAGCTAAATTTAATTATGTTTTACATTCCTCCTAAATATCGGATATAACTTAATTTTGACAAGCGGTAATGAATGGATCTTTGACCAAATGAAATTGAAACATCGAGTAATTCGGTCGATAAATTTGTTTGGTGTTATTTCATTTAATATCAAATATTGTATTGTATCAACCGAGCCTTGAAATTGGCCGTAAAATCTTGTTTTGCTTATAAAAGAATAAATTTAATTACTGTTTTACTCTAAAACTTTTGCAAACGTAATTAACGATTCTCATTCAAAAATATGAACTACTTATATATGTGCATATCTGCAATTTTCTTTTAAATCATCAAAGACATTCATACATAGGTAAATATACAGAATATGGAAGGGTCACAAATACATTTCGCTACGCTGCTTTTTTCCTTTCTCCTGTGCCTTAAAATATCTGGTGCACAAGACGTAAGTTGAATAGATGTACACATATCGAGAATACCAGTTAGGCTCTCCTCGATTTTACTTCACACTGCTTCCATGACGACAGGTCAAAATAGATAACTCAACCTCATTCCAAAACAAAATCCTGAAGCAAGTGAATCGATTTAGGACCTTACACTCAGTGAAACCTTTGAAGTTGGACTCTAGCGTATGTTTTAAATCTAAAATGTACATACATGTCCTAATTAATTTTAATGTTTTACCTATTACATATTTATCAAAGTTATCCCAATCTGCTGTAAAATGGGCACTCGTACTTCACAAAAAAAGCAGAAAGAAAGGATTTATGAAGACTTGGTTTGCTCATCCGAAACATCAGGGCGAATGTGTGTACACAGAGGCATCTTCAGAAAATCCAGAGAACATTACGGGCCACATCCACCAAGCCGTCATATCCTGGTACTGTGAAATTCTCAGGTTTAACTTCTCTCGAAAGCGATTTCGAGAAGAAACAGGGCAATTTACACAGATGGTATGGAAGGGGACTCACAGAGCTGGATTTGCTCGCCTTGTGAATGAAGACACGGGGGATGTGGCAATCGTAGCGAGGTTTTCTCCCATGGGGAACTGGCACTACAAAAGCGACTTCAATAAAAACGTCAATGAGCCCGTATGCATATTAGCTTAAAAGATTTCTACATTCACTTTAAAATTATTGTTCTGTTAAATATTATTTTTGAAAGCTTTCATATGAAGAAACGAAGGAATGTCCTCAGAAAAAGGCGGAATTCGTTGAGACCACAACTAAAAAGAGCGCTAAAAAAGCAGTACAGGGTCGAGGTTTAGGTTCAGAGACCACAACTAAAAAGAGCATTAAAAAAGCAATAAAGGGTCGAGGTTTGGGTTTAGATGAACCCGATTCAGGGTTAGAGGCCACAACTAAAAAGAGCATTAAAAAGGCAGTACAGGGTCGAGGTTTGGGTTTTGACGGACCCGAGGAAAATTCTCAAAATGTACCGGAGACTACGACGGAGAAGCCTAAGAAAAAGAAGAAGGAAAAGGAAGTTCATTTGAATAATAAGAAAGCGAAGGTCTGAATACCATACAAAAATTTTTGCTTTATCAAAATCTCAAAATGATTTCATGATAATTTATATTTTCATTTCAGACAATTAAGGCATATTATCAGGAATACCTAGGTTTGCTTTGAGACTCTGGGCTTATGTAAAGCCATTATTGATTTCCGGAGAGAGAAAATGATTGAATCAAACCGATTCGAATTCCGTTTTAAATTTTTGACTGCTCAACATTCCATCTAAATTCAATACATAATTGTGGATGGAATATATTATGAGCTCTTCCCGACCCCAAAAGTTTAGGATCTGCTTAGTGTGCCATGTAGGCCAAATAATATATTTAAAGGTTTAATAATTTAGTACTAGTTCACTGACAATACAGGGTCTCAAAGCAAAACTCGGCTTGACAAATCAAAATATTAATATGCTGGTGACAGGCCGATGATCTTCCATCACCAGAAAATCTGAAGGCAGATAAGAATCCGTTACGATCAAAGGTTTTTGATCACGTTGTTAGTGGAAATTCCAGCTCTCAAGTTACCACCACCACTCAAAAGCCACTTCGGATGTTAAAAACTCATGTGCTGAGCTTAAATGAGGGAGCTTTAGGATTCTTCAAAAGTGGTGCGAAACGATTAATGAACAAGGAAGATGAAAGTTCGGAGAAGAGCTAGAAGAAATAAAAAAGTTCTTTTAACGAGAAAGTTTGTCTATGACTATGGGAGCATTCATAAATTATATAACGGTAGGGGAGGGAGGAGGGTCCTGGGACTCTCTATCCTGCCCATGTTAAATGACCCTATCCTGTAACAGTGACAAGGAGAAGGAGGGTGGGGAAAACGGCCCTATTTTGCGCTACATAATTTATGAATGTTCCCTATGACACCGAGTCAGATTGCTGTTTGTTGGATGCTGTGGTGTCCATATTACACTATGGTTTCCTATATCCATATATCAAGCAGTAACAAGGACATAACGTTCTCTTAAAAATTAACTCAAAAATTCCGATTTTCCATCCACCAATCCACCCACGCATCCATACAACACACATTTCCCATTAGCGGTCGTATAAAGTGTCACGCTCCTTCATCGTAAGTCCAACCTAATTTCAAATCTTTGTGAATAGTCTCGGGCAATTATACTTGTCTGTGCTGTAATTCTCAGTTCTGTACGAGTTAATTAGAAGTTAACCGTTACAGGATTTACAATGCCCAATTATCCCATAATGCTCATTAAATCATCTTTCCTTTATTCAATGCATTTATTATTGCATTCCTTGGCGTTGATGATAACGGTTAACTATGACGCTCTAGCATTCACTTCTGGATTTCAACGGAAGTTGTAAATAAATGCATGTGCTTTACAAATAAATCGTAACATAACATAATTTCTTATAAAAAGCTCATCATTATTGTGCCATAAAATGGAGGGAGTTTTCATCTTAGTATCGATATTTCCAGGAATTTTTCTTCTGGATTTAGCGAATGCAGACAAGGTACTAATATCATAATTACACTACTGTATAAACTTTGAAGAAGTTCTTTTGAGCAAAATAAGATCTACCTCAGATACTAGTGGAGTCATCCCGTAGTTTCCAAAGCAGCGCATTAACGACCCTCAATGGCATCCGCCAGCTCCATCATGCTGCACCACTTGAACTGGATGATCATGTAAAAAGAAGTCCATTCTATTTGATTTTTGGTCAAGCCATAATCAAAATAAGAATGTTGTTTCAAATAGCTCACAGATTGTGCCTTAAAATTCGCCATCACTCTCCACCAAATCTCGAAATCAAACAAAACCGGAATCGAGCCCTACTACGCCAATCCAAAAGACGAGGGCGAAGCCGTCTACACCCACAGGAAATGCAAGAATCACGAGAAGCACTCAGGGGACATTGCTGTGATGACATGGTACTGCGAAATAGAAAACCACGACTTTACCTCAAACATTTACACCCAAGAAACAGCTCAATTTTCCCAACTCGTATGGAACAACACGAGAAAGTTGGGAATGGCTAAAGTCACCAATCTCGATAACATGGATGTCGCCATAGTAGCAAGGTTTTCCCCTGCTGGGAACCTTCACTACAAGGAATCATTCGCGAAAAATGTCGCGGAACCGGTAATCAGTCATTGTCAATAATTAGCATTATCACTATAACTTGCTTAACTGCATACTACATGACTTAAATGCATGCATAATTCATGTTACAGATTTCTTTCAGCCTCGTACGGGAATGTCCAATGATAAATTCACATTTAGATTGAGAGCTCTTTATAACAATTACATTATTCTTCCTTTTCACATGGAAATTTTATATCTTGGGAAATGTCACGAATCACGATTTTTTACAATGCATGTCCAATTAAAATCTTAATCCCCACCGTTTATCTGCTGCGCATGCATCGACCCATCATGATCATCATCATCATCGATTTTACTACTATCACCCGCCGACCCATCTAACTTTTCAAGGTTGTGCATGTACCAGCATAAATGTAGATGTTTTTTAAGCATCAGAAAAATCGCACCGTATCCAATCCAATAGTCTTCAGGAGTAATCTAATTTAAACCAAGATCACCTTTTTATTCCACAAACCATAACCAACCCAAGCCAAACCAAACCACTTGCATTGCACCTGTGCATTACATTTTATTGATTAAAATTATCGATGGCATTGGATCACTAGTAGTACTACATACTTAGCTAAACTACTACGGCTACGACTACTGCACTGCATTTATGTACTTAAGCTATGCTGCATTCATCTAGAGAAAAAATAAGGTAATAAAGAGCACCTTCTAATTTTTACATAGGAGGACTATTTAAAACAGCCTAAATACAAAAAAAAGCATAAAATATCCTGTTAGATTTTTTCATCCACGCCTTTTTATACAGATAGCATTTCACATTTGCCATTGCAATTTCATTTTCCATTTCAATTAAATATGATTCCTTCGGGGCAAGCCAAAAGGTAAAATCTCAAGACTAAATCTTAGCCATTAAATGCCAATGCCATGCCATCATGCCACAGTGATAGCGATAGTAAACATTAGACAAACCAAACCACACCAGAGACTTTTCATTTCGATTCTGCATCTCTCCATCTCCATCCATTTGTATTGGTAGTACAACAAATTTATGTAGCCTTTTCGCTGCTGCTGAAATAGAGCAAGGTCAATAACTGTTGAAAAAGTTACCTAAAATTAGCTGGCTACGTGTGTATTTAAGTACGTCTCACCAGCAGCTAAAGTTTCTTTTTTCTTTTGGGGTTAAATGGCATCTTTTTCTTTTGGGGTTAAATGGCTTTCAATTTAGAGGAAATAGTGATGTGATGGTGCTGGGGAGCCTATAGAAATATATTTATCAATAGGAACTCCAATTCAACCTCCCCATGAAGCCAACATCCAACTCCAACAGCCTCATGAATCAAAGAGTGAGCTCTTGAACCCTTATTCCCTCAATTAATTAAATTTGATCGATGTGATGTTATCTATATGTACTTACATCTCTTACAATTAGTTTCGTGGGTAGGCATCTTCTGGGATAGTTTTTGGCTTGATATTCATCAAGACAAAACAACTCCATAAAAATCCAATTAATTAACGCTTCAATTCATTTCCACAAGAAGACAAGATCAAGGGTATTTCATTGTACGGGATATAAAAGCTTCTATAGTACAAAAAAAAACTTTTCTCATTCCAGAAGAATGGAAGCTCCATTTCATTTCCAAAGAGCTCTACATAGATCCACTCTTGAATGCAATTTTCCATATATCTCATCTCAACACTTCTATTCAACCAATTCATCTCCAATGAATGATGAATGACTTTGCATGACTCAAAACTAGAAAATTACTGGCCTCTGTACTACTACAACTACGCTGCTCATTCCAATTCCAATCCTCAAAAGAAGAGAGGAAGTTGTTCATTTCAAGACAATGACTGACTTGACTAGGACTCTCTGCTCTGCATGCATTCATATTCATAGAACCCAAATCGCAACTCTTTTTTACAATGTAAACAAGTGTCTACTTACTACACATCTCATGAGCAGCGACTTCAACTCCTTAATTCATATATCACAGTGATCATCATCATCATTATAATATGCACTATGTCTGCATTTTTTATTGTGAATTGTGAACCCCCATCCCATCATCACTATCACCGTTTGCCGTTTATGCCAACACAAATATAGTACAAAGGGTGTTTCACTATTTTCGTAAAAGTATTCCCTTCAATGATATCTTCATTAAAATGAAGTTTTCATAACACAAAAATATTCTCCTTTAGTGAGGCATAGCAATTTCGCATGATCGCATTATAGTTCACTTCTCTTTTCCCATTCCATCTTTGGCAATAACGCATAACTCATAATATTTATGCGTCATCATCAACATCCACCACCACCACCAACATCCTCGGCACTCGGCACGTATGTACATGAGCATGAGCTTTATCATATCATCATCATCCAAAAAATTAAAAGTAGAATGCTATTTTCTGCAGAAAGCTACATAATATTCCATTGGCTTGGCTTTGGACTGGGTCGACTTGACTCTCCTTCTAGGAAAAAGAATCAAAACTACTCCAACTACAGCTATTACTATTAAAGTAGGTATTTATTAAATGGTAAACAATACCAGAAGAATCATTTTTATCCTTCTTTTTAATCCGAGCGTAGCATCATTATCATCATCATCATCACTTTTGTCGCCTTCTTATTCCTTGCTTGCCCCAACTTCTCGAATGTTAGTCATTTCTTAACTATTCACATTCTCCGTCTCTATTCCTTTCCATTCCTTTTTTTGCTGTAGTCAAGTCAGTTGGAGTTGCAGAAGCAGCGAGAGCCACTCAAGAAGATCAAGTAAAAAATACGCGACCTATTTTTAATTTCGCTGGAATCGGAATCATATTATCTATTGCGAATTTACGTTTATGTGTGAGAGTGGGTTTGTGTAACTATTTCATTTCTCTAAAAATTTTCATTTGAACTGAAAAACCAAGCTGGACTGGAGTAGATAGTGGAGAATGCCAGTCAAGTTCACCAAAGTGCTTTGTTCTACTACGTTCTAATCTGGAATTGCAATCATCAGTTCAGTCCAGTCGGCATCAGCTCTCTTCACTTCGTCTCCATCATCGTTCTTTTTTTCATATTATTTTTGTGAGTTCAAATATATTTTTTAAGAAAAAAAAACTTGATTTTAAATTAGCCATATTACATGTATTCAACAATATTTTAACGAAATTTTAGGCAACTATTCATTCAAAAGTAGCATCTCTTCTCTTAAAAGGTTTCGTTTTGGTTGGTTGGCTTGTGCTTGGGGCTTGGGCAGTTGTTCGGGAAGGTGAATAGAGGCAGGCAGGGTGCTGAAATGTTAGTTTTTTCCTCATAATTCCGCATAATAATAACAAGTTGAAGTTGACTAGTTGACAGAGGAGCAAATATAAAAATTACATATTTCTTGGATTGAATTTGATACCTACGCACTTTTTATAAATGCTTTGAGCTACCAATATACATGCAAAGCAAAAGCATTTGATTCTGTCGAGATAATTTCTTTTGGTGAATGACATGACAAATACGAAATACAAGACAAGTGCATTTTTTCATAGAATAGGCAAATATCATAAGCTTGACAAGCTAAGCTTCCTGTCCCAATCGATTTCCACAGAATCTGTCATATTTGCATGAAAATGATCATAACAATCATTTGCAATAAATTTCTACAGTCAAAATATATTTTATCCTTCGTTGCTCTTGATTATATGATTGTGATCATCATCATCATCATGTAGGATAGGAGTTGAGCTTATGAAATTAGGTTAGTGCTTCAGCACTACTACTTTTTTGATATTTTTATCCTGCCTGCATGGGAAATGAGATAAGGATGAAAGATAAGCTCATGGTATACCACTGCATCATGATATGATGATGACGATCCGTATTTTTCGGCAACTTTTTTTGCTGAGGAATTTCATTCCAGCGAATAGCAATCATCATCATATCATAGATTGTAGATTGTGTATGTGAACAAGACTTCGTAATTTTTTCCATGCGAGTACTGACGTTCTTTCTTGGTTATGCTTAATACGGAGATCATAATGAAATGCATATTTCACGTGAGATTGGTCCCTTCTCTGCTCTCCACGCATTTTTCATTTTTGCCAGTACGGACATCATCT
>JAHZNI010001063.1:0-11635 GCA_027744415.1 Seira ritae
CTATGTAGCATGGCGGAAATTATTTACTCATCTTCTTCTCCATCGTTATCGTCATCATTATCTTGACTGGATATGGCCCACTTTCCACGGATAATGGAATGTAGGTTTGGATGGTTTTTGCAAAAAAAAATCAAGAAAAGCCTTTGGGCATTTCAGGTCTTAATGGATACAGCATTGCTTCAGGGCTCATGAGAAATCTTATTGAGTAGATAGGAAATTAATATTTTAATGAAAGTTTATTGCGTGCTAATGGTATTTGGAATGAACTACATATGTATGCAATACAACCGTACTTCTACCTTGGGAAGGGAATAGTAAAAAGTGAGAGTAAGAAGTGAGATATATTTCGCGTCCTGTACATGCATAACATCTTGTAAATATGTATATCCAGATTCATTTTTTCATGCTTATACTGAGCTGAGCTCGGCTGGGATGAATTTGGATTTCTCAATTTCTGTGTAGTTATCAAATTATTTGGACTAAATAGAAGTAAGAGGTGTTTAGTTTGGTGAGCTTTAGATCTAAAGATTGAATTTTTTAATATGTTGGAAATTCAGCTCATTAACAGATAGGCAGTACCTATGCCAACATTTGCGATCCTAAATAAACTACTGAATTAGCTCTTCTCCCAATGCAATGCAGACTAGGAAAAGTGACATCGGATGTCATTGTAGTCATCAAAAATCTACGTTTCTGTGACCTTAAAGCAATTTATTTATAGGCTAAGAATACATTATGTATGTATGTGATTGCATTCAAATATCAAACTCTAACGCATACATTATGCATAACCCGACATTAAAGTTACAAACTGGAGAGCTTTAGTCTTCGCAAGTCGCACATGGTCCATTATCCACTAGCTTCATTGCATTGACATCCATGCTACTTTGGCCCACATTTGGAAATTTTTTGCCTTTCTCAGAGCTCTTCTTATTACCTACTCAAAAAGTGGGCCACCTAATTTTAAATACCTACATATGAAACGAACCCATAGCTTCAAATCTTCCATCCTTCAAAATAATATCTTATCTCTTTATTCCTTTCAGAAAAATAATATTTCCTCCTTTTTCTAACGCTAAAACCCCTACACAAAAAGGTTCTTTTTTTCTGAATATTTCATAATTTTCAAAGTCTCTCATCCTCCTCTTTGGCAATATTAGTTCTTAAAGTGGAAAATCCGTACGGCAATATTCCTATTTGTCTGTTCGTCTGTCAGATTACTTTTTTTCCCGGGAACCATGAATTTCTTATTTGCTACATCATACATACGTATATTACTTCTTGGAACTTTCACTTTGATGTCGACGCAAGCCCAGACCTACCTATCTACAATGTACTACCTATTACCTCATCATCAAAAGCCAAGCTGTAAGCCGCAGCCCATGATTATTCTTCAGAGAGCGAGCCAAGCTTCTTTTAATACACTCATGCTTTTTCAGCGAATCCTTCTTTTTTTCTTCGCTCGCCCTTTTTCCAGTTTCAGCTGCTTGACTTCCACTTCCAACCCAGAACCCAGAATAAAAAAAATTTTCAAAAGGAGAAATAGGAGTAGAGTGGAGTGGAAGAACAAAGGGAAAGCGTTACCGTTCCTTTCACTTCTTTTAAAATGTAGAGAACAAGTCTATAATATCATCTTAAATAATGCAAAGATGGATATACCTCCTCCTCCTTCCCTCTTTTAGAAAAGGCCTCTGTATCTCTCTTTCATTTTGCAAAAAAGAAAATTGTAAAAAAAAGTAAGTTATGTAGAACTAGAGAAAAAAATTGCTCAAAAGCTACAGTGAAAGAGATACGGATAAGATGGATGACCGACGGTGAATGGAGCCCACGCATATACTTAACACTGGGAAATGAAGTGAATGTGTGGATGTGCGGGGGAGGAGAGGGCAACATAAACTTCTACTCCACAATTCAGTACATTTACATGATTACGTAGTCTCTGTGCTCTGTGTCCGTATCATCACCAGCCACTGAAACGAGATACATATATTTTCTTTTTTTCTAGTGTTGAAATTTGAAACTTGAAACGCACAAGGGAATAATAGTAACGGTGAGATATGAAAAACAATCCAGAAATGTGAAAAGGTGCAGAAAAAAGAAGCATTTCTCTCTCTTTGTACTGCTTTGCAATATTCAGAAACAGAACAGTAGAAAAAAACAAATGCATGCATGCATATCTTATCATACCACGATAGTCTGCATGGTGCTTCCACACTCCAAGCAGTATTTTATCTTTTTTTCCTGAGGAAGAAAAAAATAAGAAATACAGACCTCGTTTTTAATGCCCGAAGGACAAAGAAAGAGAAAAATGACAATATATTATGCGCATATTAAAGTAGCTTATGGTAGACTGGAGAAAGAGAAGAGAGTTTTTCACGGCGAAGGAAAGGAAAGGGGGTAAAGTTGCATGCATTTGAGAATTGGAATTCGGAAATAAAAGAGGAGGTTGGCTTTGGCTTTTGCTACTCTTTTTTTCTTCAGAGATACACAGGAAAAAAGCTGTGATCTTTTGAAAAAAAAATCCACAAGGCTAAAGCCAAGGAGAAAAAATATATTAGTTAGGTATATCCTATGCAAAAGTGGGAGAAAGTGGTTTTAGTTCTAGCTCCAGCTCTGGCTCTGTGAGAATAAGAAGAAGGGTGATCGTTCGTGATCGTAAGTAAGTTGTAGAGTAGTCATAGTCCTAACGACTTTCAATAGCAGCTATTTTTTATGGGAGAAAAAGTGTGGAAAATGGAGTGCCCACAAGAATACGAAATATGTAGATGTACATTTTTTATTTCGAGATATGATTTAGCAGCAGCAGCAGCAGTTGGGCATGGAATCGGAATGTTGAATGGAGAGTTGAATTGATGTGGACGTGTGGGAAGGAAATATACTCTTTTTAAAGTGGAGTCGTATCGTGGCTGGAAGATCTGTCGTGGTCCGGAAGCCTCCTTCCGGATGTATGTGCGTAAAGCAATAGAAATATAATAAAAACGTATTGGATAAGTAAAATAGAGTTGTAAAATGTTTTCGATTTCTCAGCACCGATGCGATTAAAATGCTGGGAACATTTCCACTGCTGCTGCAATAGCACCAACAGTGTGGAAAACGTGAAACGATGGAGAAATAGAAATATATATTTTTTCTCCTGGAAAAAATCTCAAGTCATTTTTTAGTATTCCTTTTTTTCTTTCAATGCCAGCAGCACACACGATACATAATGCATAATAATCATAATGATTAACGGAGAGAAAAATATTATAATAATTTTATATGCGTTTCGGCTTTGCCGGCCTGGCTTTGAGACGGCTTGGTGGATTGGAAAGCAACTTCGACTTTTCTATTGTGTAGTAGGTATGTAGTACGCACAAAGTTTTCAAAGAGCTCATTGTGGCTTTTTCTCTTTTGCTGCTGCTTCTGTGATTCTTCTGAAACTCGTGGATGAAAATTGGCTTAAATAATATGGTTGCGACGAGGACGGTCATTGTATTTCTATTCTGTAGCTTTAACTTCCCTATTGCGGAAAGGCAAAGAGCATTATAAAAAAAACTTTTCCGACATTTTCTGATCCAACAGGGAATACAGAGGAAAACTGAAGGAATTAAAAATGTAATAATTCATTTTGACTGCGCCATGCTGTCGCTGTGTATTCCCAGCGCTACCACCGCACCGCCAGCGAAAAAAAACTTTTCATGAATGATGATGATATGCTTAAGTGAGGAGCTATTCTCATTCTCTATCCATTTTGGTGAATTAAGTAGGAAAAGATTTTTTGTTGTTTATTATGGAGCATATCTAGTCTAAATGAAAAGCGAAAGAGTGATTTTATAGTTTTGAGAGATGTGAATAATGAAGACAATGAAGATTACGCGGGATACTATGGTTTTGTTGTTTTGGCGAAAGTTTCTGAATGTGATACGATGCGACACGTGTGAGCGTGAGCCAGAGCCAGAACCAGAGTCTAGAGTTGCTCAGCGAAAATTACAAATCTGGATTCTAGAATAGAGATACTTACTTTACTGCTTGGATAATAATAATATTGAATTGGAATGAATGAATAAAGCAAAGTAGACAGGAGCACAAGTCTGGGAAAGGAAAGAAAGGATTTTCGGTTTTCCTGAGGTTTTGTCGGAAAACTCAACTCGAGAGTTTATATTCTATTCTCTTCTGGAAATCTCCTTTCTTCTGAGCTTTGATATTGAGGAACAATGGGAAATGAATAGGAAGTGGATTGCCTAGAGCGAGAATAAATAATATGAATGACGAACGGAACGACGTGTTTATCCTAAACTTTATTATAAATCAAGGGGAGGAGAAGAAGGAGTCTTGGTCATGAATGCTTTCACCATGTCGTATTCAATATTAACTCGAGACTGTGACGAAGGAATGGGAGGGGAGGGATCGTCTGGCATGATCGTTTCAGTTTCAGGAGAAAGCAAGCTCTGTAAAAAGGGGGTGATGGATGCGGAAAATACGACCTTGACTCCAATTTTATGGGGAACCTTTTTTCATGTGGGTAACATTATGAAACTTTAATGAGATAGGATGAGACTGAGACGGTTGCAAACTACAAAAGATTACATATGTATTTGGGGCAATAATAAATGTTAAAAAATGCGGGTGCCGGGTGCTTGCAAAAACATGTCGATGAGGGTATGTAAACCATGCAAAGCTATTTTTGGGAGAGTTAGAGTTATCGCAGACAATTGACGAGTTTCGACTTCCGAATCATATCAACATTTCAAAAATTTGAAACATCAAAAAATCGTCAAATTGAAAAACATTGCAAACTGGATAAAATGCAGTTTTAGACGACACGTCAGATTATGATTCGGACAGGTAAAACCTAGATTTATGGAGGCAACTAATTCCTAGCGAAACCAAAAATTATGTTATACTCGGCCGGGTACATAAATTATATTGAATACGATGCGCGTTAGTATTTACGAATGGACAGTTTCATTGACGTCCATGATTTGATGAGCTTTTTCTTTTCTCCAACTTGTTATAGTTATACAGCTATTCAGCTCTCCAGACAAAAAACTATTCTAATAAAAATAGAAAATATATTGTGCAACGCAACCCACGAAGAAAAACTCTACCTCATTTTATCGTCTCGGTAGCATACACGATAAGCCCACTGAATTCCAGTGTCCAGTTATTTTTTTCGCCGACATAATGATAATAACAATGATAATCTTTTGGAGACAAGCGACATGCTAAAACCGACACTTCCTATAATACTGGACTCTAGACAGAAAACTTTTTTCGTGGATAAAAAACTATATTTTTATGGGGCTACTGACTGACTGTCTAGTATCTAGTACTGGTGCAGTGCACCAACTAGATTATACCAAGCCCATTCATGGATGACTAATGCGGAGCGATGAACAATTATGACTATGACATTATCCTTTTTTATGACCGGGTGAGAGAAATGCAATGCAATGGTGGCAATAATCACGGATAAAAAAGGTAACAATAATGATGACTCCGAATAAGGAAGGAAGAAAAAAGTTTTGTTTTTGTTTGGCTGGACTGGACAATCACAATACTTCCGGCGCGACATATCCTCCCTCCTCTCCTTCGCATTGTCATTTTCGTCATGTTTCTCTGGCCATCCTTGAAATGATGGGAGGGAGTGCGAAAAGAAACTTGGCCATTAGTGGAATGAAAATGAATAAGGGGAAGTGCGTACATAACTACAATATGTACCTACTTCCAGTCTAACCAGAATCAGACAGACCCATGCAATACATTGCATGTTGTGGGCGCAGGTATGTATCCATGACCGGAACTCCCGCTTTAACTCTAAACGCTGTGAGGCTTTATGTCCACTTTTCCTGAAATGAATAGGGCTTTGGATGATGAGGATGACGAGTCTGATGTTTTGTAGCCATTCTCTCTCTTCCTGTGTTGATGTCCTTATCCAGTTAACGCAACAACGACCCCATTTTAACTTTTATCTGTTTCAGTTAAACTTCGACTCAATTATCCTTTGCGGTTTCAGAGCCAAAACGGGATTCCTCTTCCTAGTTAATGGCCTTCAAAAGGTAAATAGGCATATCCAATTTTTGTGGTTTCGCCTTCCTCTCCTCGTTCCCTTTTTTGCTTTCTCCGGTTTTGTCCATCCTTTATGCCACTTCCTGCATCATTGTAATCCTGTCCAAGTCCAGTTAGAGCAATACATAGTTGCAGTAGTAGTATTCAGTTTCATGGGTTGACTTAGAGTTGAATAGAAAAAAGCTTGAAAGAGCAGTAGTAGAAATAGTGGAGTGGACAACAACAGCCAACAGCAATAGTATCCCTCCATCCTCTTTTGCAGAGGAAAGGCCTTGCTTTGGTTTGGCTTGGCTCACTCTTTTTCAACGTGAGCTGAAAAGAGGAGGAAGACAAAAGAGAGGAATTGAAAATGTAACAAAAAACAACAAAAAAGAGAAAACATTCTGGTTAAAACTAAAAGCTTTCTTTCTCTCTCTTCAATTCAGGCTCTGTAGTATCCAGTCGTAATCTGGTATTTTGGAAGCCAATAAAAACCATAAACGAAAATGCTAGACAGGATTTTTTTTCGAGATGATGCTCTGAATCTACTATTTATATTTGTATGTATGTATGGACGAGGGAAATAAAATCAATAGGAGTTGTAGGACTCTAGGACAAACATTTCACATTTTGAAAATGGCTTTTTACCGAAATGGATATTATGGATTGGATCAAGTGACATTTCAAACATTTTCCCAATGCTATGTGATGGCAGAAGGATAAAGGGGAAAAGAGCGTATAAAAAATATCTAGAGGATATTATATAAAAGTATTTTGTTGGCTTCTCCACACACACACAGTCCAGGGTATTTTTTTTCTCTTCTCTTGTGTCGAGTGGAAAAAATATGGATGAAAAAGTGGTAGTGTCAGCTCGTTTCACTTATTTTATTTCCTCTTTAAAAAATCGAAACAGGAAAGAAGAGTAAAAAAATAAATCCATATGTATATATCTATGTATGCAATCCAATCCAATAGGAGATAGATAAATACAAGACTCAGCATTGGAAAAAAATGTCAGAGGAAATGATAGTATTTTTTGAAGACATAAATAAAATGAGTTGTTTTGCTACTACTACTCTTACTCTTGTGCTTTTTATGGGCTTCCTATAGAAAAAAAACATTTCTACCACTAGCAGTACCGCACGTTTTGCATATGAAAAAAAGACAATTTTTCCTTCTACTTCTTCACCATCAACAATCACACAAGTCAACTGTAGGGAAAACAGCTCAGTTTTTTATGGACACTACACCAAAGAGGAAAGATGAATGTAATGGTAATTCAGTAAAGGATTTTTTTCACTCTTCAACATTCAAGCTCAAGCTTTGTTTACCCTCCACTTGCAAAATCCTTCTGGACTGCTCTCCGGGAAAGATCAAAGTTGATTCATTGTAATGAGTGGAGGAGAGGAGACATCGGCATCGCCATACATGTCTGTCTGGAGTCTTTCAGGAGGAGGGAGGAATGAGTTTGGTGATGTTGGTATTCGAACATGAACATAAAATACATCCTTTGATATTCAGTTCCTGTTTCGGTTTCACTCCTGCTGTGCGGAATTTTAGTAGATGTATAGTAGATTCCGAAAAAATATATAAAGTTACTGAAAAGAGACCGAAGAGGAGAAAGTGGATGAGGAGGAGGAGGATGAGGATCCTGGAGTTAACCAACCATCCAGTGAGCTGTAACGGGAGAAGGGAGAAAGCGATGGCTTTTAGGGCTCGTTTCATTTCCAATACTAAAATAACAAATCAAAGTAGAGAAGATGTGCCGTGCCTATGAGCCCGGAAATGACTTCTTTGGATGAGTAGTACAATGTAGAATGGAATGAAAGTAATGCATAATGTGAGTAGTAGATCTTCTTTCAAAATACTTTTTCCTGTGTAATGTAATCTCGATCTGGAACATGAGGAGGAAAAAAAGTTTTCCCGATTAGATTTTCGAGTCTGGAGGTTTTGGAGTATCTCTGGAGCCGATTCTAGATGATGATATGAAAATAGGTGTTGTGTACTAGCTGTGTAGCAATGAAGAATACAAATGAGCATTGTGGTCAGTTCAATGATTATTGTCATCAAGGACCAAGGATGATGATGATTACGACGGCATTAGGAAAAGAGAGGTTTTTTATTACTCCAGTTCCCCTTTGTGAACCCTTTACGTAGTAATTTTTTTCCAGGGGAATGTAATGTGGTGAATGAGATAAAATGGAGTGGACAAACAGGACTACGATACATAGGACACAGACATGGTCATTTGCGATGTTTTATGGGCATATTTGTTTACAAAAAAAGAGACATTGGCAAACAAAACTTGAAAGAGAAGCAATTAGATATCCTGATTGGGACATGAAGTTCCCATAAAAGAAGGTATTTAGTTCCTTTTCAAAATAAAAAATAAGCCTTTTCACTTGAGTATAGTATAGTATTTTCCTTTTTTGGATAAAACATAATGATAACGATGTGGTTCTTTTATGGCCTGTATTAATTTTTTTCGGTCGTTCATTTGGAATTTGGAAAGAAATATAAAGAGTAGAGTAGATAGAGGGACAGGGCAGGGAGGGTTTTTTGCTTACTGTGATCGTAATGGCATTGGCATTTTACCTAACTGACAAGAGTCCAGATCTAGTACGTAGGTAATGTAATGTATGTACCTTAATGGGATCGATGTGATGTGGATGTGGAATGGAATGGATGGATCAAAATTTCCGAGAAAATTACGGTGTCCAGTTCAAAGCATCCTATGAATTGAGTCGATCACTCCCTCACTATCAGTCGAATCGAAGGTTTTGTTTGTACAAGTACAGCTCTCCTCCAAAATATGGGATTGGAGTTGAAAGCTTCCAATTTTTATGAGGGCCGTTCATATGCAAATTGTGGTGAGACTGCAAATGAACTTGATTTACTGCTTACTAAAATGCTGCTATGTAACGTAACTTATTACATAGAAACAGAGTAACTGTGAACGGCCCATAATATTATGTTTGACTTTGACCACGAAAGTAAAATGTTCGCATTTGCAGTGGAAAGCAAACTATCGAAGCGGGAAAAAAGCAAAGCAAATCATTTAATTTGAAATCAATGCCCGGAAAATGTTTGCTATAGCTGGACTGCTGACCTAAATGAAATGACACAATTTAAAAAATAAAATTATGCTGTGGTTTTACAGTTGAGTTTGAAATAATTTATCTTAAATAGGTAATAGCCACTCCTCCTCAGAACTGTAACTGTATTTGTGCTCTAAAGAGGACGCGATAGTATAATCTGCTGTTAGATACAACTCGAACTATTTACAAAATCTTGAGTTCGACGAGAAAGAAATACCATTTCTCGCCTTCTTCTCCACCCTCGTCTTCACCCAACCAATATATTTTTTTCTAATTTAATTTTCTCAAGTGCACTTGGTAGATTACTGGAACAGGTTTTTTACTTCTCTCCAGATCCATTTCTTTTCTTTACATTTTATTTATGGTCCTTCTTCCGCTAATAAAAATAATGTTGTCGAAGAATAAAGAGCAGCTGGAGCATGCAGGAGGGCAGAGGAACAAAACTTGCTACAGCTTTGCAAAAAAATCTGCAAAATAAGAATGTTTTTGTTAGAAACTCCATAAAAAAGGTTCTGGTCTGCTTTTGCTCGTGCATCATTTACTGGAAGTACATGAGAACTACTGAAGCAGTTTTTCAGATCGGAAGAGATTCCCTTCTTTACTGGACTTTCACTTTGTTTTATGGCTCCTGCGTCGGAATTTTGGTGAGCCTCTGGGTTTTATTGAGATTTTCTCCAATACATATCATCGTAAAATAAATACTATGATTTCCCTATATTTATATGAGTAAATGTATCATTGTCTTGCAAAAACAATGTAGAATGTAGATTGGGTTGGGTGTAGTGAAGCGAAGTTTTAGACTCCGCGCGTGTTTATTTATTGCTTTTAGCAGAGCCCGTCCCTTTCACAAAAAAATATATTCCCTGAAGACCGACCCTCCGCCGGTAAAAGATACATTGCATTATTAACTAATTTGTAAGTGACCTAGTTTCCTTCCACTTCTCAATTTTCAGGGGAAAGTAGGGGAAGGAGGGGAAAACTTAATTATTCAAGAGTCCATATATAGTCCATGTGGATGTTGTTTGTTCAGAACTGAACACACGCATCGACATCACATCCCCTAATTAATTCTGTATGTTCCAGTTCAAAGGAAATGAAATAAGGTTTATTGCAGTGTGATGACCAGGACGATGACGATGAATTTCGGTTGTTCTGTTTCTGTATTGAATCTGGAGGAGATACAGAAAAAAAGTTGGGAAGCACAGGAGTATATAAAATACTATTCTAGGCTCTTGGAGGAATATGAGGAGGAACAACTAAAACTCCAAACTCATAAAGTGTCGTTTTTTCCTAAAAGTCTTAAAATATTTATCTGCGAAAATATTGTCCTTGTCTTGTTCCTGTCTACTAACTGTATGTCGTGTCCTCAATTTTCCCTCTTGTGGAACTGGAAGGAAATTTATTATTCAAACAGGAGAGGAATCTCCTTTGTGGTTTATTTCTCCTTTGTATTTTTATTATTTCATGAAAACAAGAGAAGACTTCGAGTGTATATATATATGCTTTCCCTAAAGAAACTTTCTATCTTCTTTCTGATCTCTACTACTTTCTTCTTCCATGTTCTCACTACACAGGGCTTTTCTCTCTCCCCATTTCTGAAAGTGAAGGAATGAAGGAATCATATTATGAAGGTTTTTTTTTACTTCAACTTCGTCTTTTTCCATCGCGTGTTTACACTCACACTTGAAGCAAACAATCAACTCAAACCGACTCAACTCGACCTATGTAAGAAGAAGAGAGGGAAGCCGTGATAGTGATGATAAAGATGGTGAATGACAAGAAGGATCAAAATATTGTAGATCACCTTTCTCCATCACGGCTACGACCACCAGTACCGCATATACCACTCACTACTCACAATCTCTCCTCTTCCACTTGCCTTGCTTTTATTGGTGGCCGCTAATCCCAAATAAGGAAAACTGGACACGTACGGGAACACGCTCGCTCTCACTCATCCATCCATCGACTTTCTCTTCTCTTTAGTAGGTTGCTACATAGGCAGAATTATGTATGTCCAACAAAAGTAAACAGTGAGAGCTTCAAATAACCTTACCTAAGTCCTTTTTACTGACGGGGAGAGCACTTATCACCTTCTTCCATTTCTCCTTCCTCTGTGAAATAAAAAAAAAAGAAGGAGCAGCAAGCAGAGGCAGAGGGAACTAGCAACATTTCAGCATTCAACATAATATCTATATCTAATATCCCTTCCTGCTCCTATCCTATCGGTTGCAACTTACAACTCACTCCACTCCACTCATTCTTGAAGCATTTCTTCAGGAAAGAAAGCAAACATGGACCACAGAGCATCTTACAGAGTCGTAGCCTGAGTCTCTGCGAAAGTAGCGAAATCATCAAAAATTCTTCCCCTTTTAAAATAGATACCTCCACACATACTCGACATACAAAATACTTCCTTCCTTTCTTACAATAGAGCATTAGTACGATGACTGCGGATGAGACTTTTAAATTAATCTATTCAGACCAAAAGCAAGAATAGTGAAAAAGAAAAT
>JAHZNI010001064.1:0-21659 GCA_027744415.1 Seira ritae
ATTCTTTAATGATGTAGCCGGAAATAAGCTGGAGCCTAAGACATATTTTTGCTGTGTGTATATTTCATTGGCGTCATCGTCATGTTGCTCTCAGTTGTACAAGAGATAAAATGACTCACGTACATTTTTCTAGTCAGTAATTTATCTTTGGCCGTACACTTAACTGAACTAACGTGAAAAGCAAGTGCCGTGCTTACAATTAAAATCTCTCCAGCGATAGTATTTTAACGATACTTAAACAAAGGTAATTCCTATGCAATCCTGTTGGTAATGATTAAAAAATTATATTTGCTCAAAATAAACATGTTTTCAATTCCATTAACTCAAATCATATGTAGATAGGCAATAGCTTACACAACTGTTGAGTGGAACGGCATCGAGAGTTGTCCACCTTCGAGTGCCTACTTTAATATCAACGCGTATTATCTAGACTGAGTCATATATTTAGGTAATTACCCTTTAATTAAGCATCACGATTAATTTTAAAATCAACGAGTCTTTTTATGAGGACAAAAACAATTGACGCGAATGTATGATAACGATAAGATTCTTGAAAAGCACCGGAACCTGCCAATTAAAATGCTGAGTAACTTTTTTTGACTTCAATTCTCGAAAATTTAAAATAAATATAGGTACCTAAGCAAATTGCGCACCGAACTTGAATGCCATTTCGTTTTGGAAAAACATTTCGTTTTGGAAAATTAGTATCAATTTCACTAACGAGTGCCTAATCGTTTGGTATATTAAGATGTTGACTGATAACGATAACATGATAAGTACTTTAGTGGTCATTGTCATATAAAACGATTTCATTTGAGACGACACGTAACAACATGCAAAATGCAAATCGGCTTACTAGATTCAAGCTGCGCATATGCACTAGCACCAGTGAAAATGGAAAGTGTGTCATTTTAGAGCAAGTTTACTAGACGTCTCTTATCTTTCCTTCCATCTTCTAAAACGTATTTTTTAACACCACACATGCGCCTGTGCCAAGTGCCAACCCCACTTCTCTAAGAATCAAAATCAACTAAGTAGATTCATGCAATTTCATACAAAGGCTGAATTTTATGAAGATGTCAAATCGTAATAAGTTTACAAATATTGTTTGTTTTCCCTTTTAAATTTGCATGCATCTTATTTTTACGGAGACGACGATTGAAAAGTCCTTGACCTTTCGAAGTGTGCACATTTTACAAGCAATGATTGGGAAATTTGGTGGTGGACATGTTTCTTTCAAAACGTTCACACAAATGGGAAAACAATGATGATTCATATTCATAGTTACCTCTGCGCAACCTCCAAAATGTGACGCATTGTTCAATGCGCAACCTATCATCGGTTGCATCAAACTCGGAATTAAGTCATCGTTATTGTGGTATCGGATTTGAATACACATATTAAAATTCTCTGAAAACCAGCCGTACTTAAACATGTCCAACTTCATTTTTGCTAGCGGCATCGTATGTACATTTTGCGTTTATCAGGGGAATACGAGATAAGGCTTTAGTTTCGATGCGATATGTATGAGATATTCCAGAAATGCAATAATACTCTACAATGGCGATGCTGGAAAAAATGGAAGATAAGAATGACAGAATCTAGGTGTTTGCCTTATCACGATGATGTCAATAAGATAAGAGAAGGCAATTTTAACGTATGTACATATATGTAGTTGACGAACAATTTTGCCAGATTTGCGCATGCATTCAGCCCACCTACCTTGGAGGGCTAATATTAAAGTAGTAATTATAGCTAGATTCGGACTTGGAATCGGCAGTCTTTTCTTCCAAGAACATAAAATTTTATTTAGTCCTTTTCTATTTTTTCAACTTTTCAAAATGACGACAGATTTCCCTGATTATATGGCGGGCTATCCTGCCATGCCGGCAGACGAGTTCACTTCAAATTCAGACTACGAATTAGGATGGCTGTCGGGACTGCATAAAACAGCCAACAAATCAATTGCAAAGATTTACGGCTCCTACGATGATTTCAAATATGAATCCGGACGACCTCGCTGATCTAGATGACTTGAACTTTGATACTTTCAAGGAAAACTCCTCACCACTCATATACATTTCCATTTGGCTTGTCGTCGGAATAATATTCGCCATAACTGGATTATGTTTTTGCTGTGCGAATAAGTGTTGCTGCTGTTGTCGGAGTAGTTTCAAAGGGAGGAAACGCAGTGATAGAGAGGATGATGAATCAACCTTCCGACCACATTTCTCGGAGAGAAATGATAAACGCTATAAGAAATCCAAGCTAGCGAATAAGTGTTGCTGCTGTTGTCGAAGTAGTTTCAAAGGGAGGAAACGCAGTGATAGAGAGGATGATGAATCAACCTTCCGACCACATTTCTCGGAGAGAAATGATAAACGCTATAAGAAATCCAAGCTCTCAGTGGGAGCAATTATCTTGACGGGATTGATGGTGATTTGGTTAGCTGCATTTCTGTAAGACATCTCAAGATGGACAAATTAACAGTACACTGTACTGAGTACAGCTTCCGGGTTCTAGAATTACTCTGATATTCCCATGCATATTATTTTCAGACTGGTCATCCTTTACACATTTGCTGGAAACAAGGAGACGAACAAGGCAGTTGAGAATATTCAGGGGGATCTCAACAATGGATTTGATGACGCTGATTTGTAATATAGAAACGAGCATCAAGCAATTAGACCATTTGTTTGTCAATGGATTCAAACTTTTCAACGGCGCGATTAATAAAGCAGTGGATGAGTGTGAAGATACGAGTGGTTTAGATTTATGCGGTAAATTTTTTTAAATAGAATTACAAATAATAGACAATTACATGCCTACTAATATTTCATTATCAAATAAACTGACTGACGGATTACTTACCTTCGTTTTCAACCAGGCCAGATAGAATCAAATCTTGACATTCCCATCAAAGATACAAATAAGCAACTCACCGATAGCGTTAAGGATCTGTCGGACGCCTTAAAATCAGTGCAGAAAACAATCAGGGATGCAAAGGAAACAGTCGACACAGACTTTGAAGACATCATATCTGAATCAAACAGAGGCTTGTAAGTATACTGGCGCCACTGAAAGATGTATTAAATATTAATTAATCAATGAATAGCTTTTATGAAGAATCAAATTTAATTTTAAAAAATTTCTTAGGTATTGGTTCTTCATGCTATTCAATGTCCTTTACTGTATCATATTCGGACTAGTTCTAATCGGCTTAATTCTGGCAGTGGCTGCGGGATCTGATGGACTAAAAACTGGAGGATATCTAGCAATCAGAGCGTAATTTTTAAAACTTTAGGTTTGTAGTTTGGCATTATGCCTTATTCGTGAATGAGTTCTAAGACTAGCATTGTTTTGTAATTTCAGAGGAATAGTTTTAATGTTCATATTAGTCTTCTTCGTCGTTTGTCAAATGATCATCATGTTTACCATTGGGGGAGTGACCACGCAGATATTCTGTCCCGCTTTGAGGGAACTCGAGGAGGAGAATCAAGGAAGCAATCAAGGCGCGGAGCAGTTCACTACGGAGAAGCCGGAAGAAGACTATTATGCTGTTCCACCGTATGGAGCAATAATGCAGTAAGTATTGAAGTTGAATTTGAGCTGTTTAAAATCAAGAATTTAATTCAGTTAATTCGATACAACATTTTTCAAAAATTATTCCAGGGCATGTAAGAATGACAAAAGCGCATATGATGCTTTTTCTTTAATGAATGCCTACCCTGTCCGGAATTTAAGCGAAGTTGTCAAACAATTCGATGGTCTCATTCCCGGGGTTCCAAGACCTAAATCATTGATGGATGCAAACATGACCAAGTCTTTTCCCAATGGGGTACTGGTTGCAAGGAATCCTTATGATACAGCTTTGGAAATACAAGTTCAAGTGAAGAACTATGTCGATTTTATCATCAATGCAACCGAAAAAGAAGTTGGAAAGTGTCGACCTGCCTACAATGCTATTAACGCTCTAGTCAGTATTTTCTGCGAGAAAATACCTGCCCCCGTCACCTCATTCTGGTACATAAGTCAATATCTTCCCCCCATTTTTCTTCTCATGATCCTTACAGCACTATTTTTCGAAAGAATACATTTTTAATTCACTATAAGATTTGACAGAAAATTTAAAGTTCAAGCCGCATGTGTCTAAGTATAAGTCTCTAAAAAAATTATTTTAATTTTGGGGATTGTAATTTTATAAAAATCTGTTGCATAAATGAAAAAAAACATGAAAAATGTCAAATACAAAATATTCTTTAAGTGCATGGTAAATCAACTTTTCAAAAAATTTGAATTTGGCTGCAGGGTTCGGAAATGTATTTGTTTTTGAGGTTTCGGCAACGTACCTACTTACAATATTACTTGTGCTACATGCTTTTTCCCTTGGAAATCTCCCTATACCAACTTCAAATGATTCGTGATTGAATAAAAATCCACCAGCATTTATTCAACGGTCGATTGTATTTAGTTGTGTCCACCATCTGGAGGCATGGGCATGGGTGTCGTGAATAAATAGTCGGCGGAGTTACCATTGCCACACAAGAAAGTTTAACAAAATCTAATGAAAACCTATCGACCATCTATCGACTATCCACTACATGCCAAAGTTTTAGCAAGAAAATTATGACGAGAACCAACGACTAAAGAAAGACCTACTATTAGTCCATTTCATATCCTCCTTTCCTTTCTAGGATGGCGAAAATCAATCAAAATATTTCGAATTTCAAGTTACAAAATTAAAAATTATATAGCATTTATTCAACGGTCGATTGTATTTAGTTGTGTCCACCATCTGGAGGCATGGGCATGGGTGTCGTGAATAAATAGTCGGCGGAGTTACCATTGCCACACAATAAAGTTTAACAAAATCTAATGAAAACCTATCGACCATCTATCGTTCTATCGACTATCGACTATATGCCAAAGTTTTAGCAAGAAAATTATGACGAGAACCAACGACTAAAGACCTACTATTGTCCATTTCATATCCTCCTTTCCTTTCTAGGATGGCGAAAATCAATCAAAATATTTCGAATTTCAAGTTACAAAATTAAAAATTATATTCGTTTCGACCTGCGATTCCACTAGAACTCTCGTCTCATTCAACCTCAATTTTACATCGCATAAAATTACGCTAGAAAACTGCTAACAATGGCCACTGCTGAGCATCCACACACCCCAAACTACAAAGAAAGCTTTCCTGAAATCGACTCCGGAAAATTCCATGCATCCCCCAAGGAAGACTTGGGGTGGATCGGTGGTCTTTATTCAACGGCACTTTCCAATATCATCCTTTGGTATGGCCAGGAGAAGCAACTCGATCCCAACAGCCTGACCAACTTCAAGCCGGATGAATTGATGGAACTTCTCCCTTTCAAGGAGGCCCCGTTTATTATCTACGTGGGTGGCTGGCTGTTGGTAGCGATTGGAATATCTGTATATGGATGTAAGCGGTGCTGCTGTGGAAAGAAAAGAACTGGAAGAACCCCCGGAGGAGCGAATGAAGCAACCAATGCTCAGCCTACACAATCGCAGCAGCTCAGTGCCGTAGAGAGTGGACCTGCTGACATCGAGAATGCTGGGGAAGCGACCGAGCCCATTAAATCGGAAGGTACTCTAGAGGAGAGCGCACATGTTGATACTGAGAACACTGGAGAAGCCGTAAATTCTCCATCCTCACAACCGGAGAATACCCGTACTGAGAATGCTGGAGTAGCAGTATCATCTGCTCAACCGCCAATGTCACAGAGATTGGGGGATATGCGATCTAAAATGCAGGGGAAGATCAGTGGAAAGGAACCGTTGATCTTAACTGGCTTGATGGGCCTTTGGTTATTCATGTGGTTGTGAGTCAATCAATAATCAATATCTACAAGAAAATGAAATGGCGCACTTCCTCTATTTTAAGTGGTTTGATAAAAATTGCATTTCCAGCTTGATCATAATATACTCCTTTGGAACACCCGGGTGGTCAAAGGAGGCAGCTGAAGATATTGATACAGTTCTCAAGAATGGCTTTGATGATGCGCATCAGTTCTTGAACAAGAGTGTAGAGCAGATGGACTTAATGTATAAAACTAATTTCGACAAATTTGCGAAAGCGATTGAAGATGTTATGGGTGACTGTGATACTAGCATTACAACCCCATCTGATGCTACCTGTGGTTAGTGCATGAAAATTCTCATGACATTTTGTCGACTATCTCAAGTACAGTTTTGTCATTTACTAATTTCCTAATCTTTGTCTCTAGCAAAGCTTAACGAATCACTTACGGAACCGATAAATGGACCAATGGTTGGTGCCAAGGAGTCGCTCAAGGAATCAACGCTGACAGATTTCAGGGACAATTTAATTAAGATCCGGGATGTAGTAGCAAGTTTGAAAGATAAGTTTAAGGAGGTCGCAAAAGATTATGTCGCACCAGCCACTAGATATTTGTAAGCTTTAATTTTAAGAATGATGCTTTGCCTTCTCCAATCGACTAAATCANCATACACTTTCAGGTACTATGTTCTCGTACTCTTCAATATCCTGTACTTATTCATATTTCTCGCAGTCCTTTTCGGAATGATATTCATAGTTCTCGGAATGAAATTATCATGGTATAAACTGCAATCTTTGGGACGTCTAGCTGTCAAAGGGTAAGATAAGAAGACTACAAACATTAGGTATGCTTTCTACTATTTACGCTAATTTCATTCGGTTGTTTTAGGGCAATCTTAGCCATGTGCATACTGCCAGTGTTCATTTGGTTGCAAATGACACTTATATTTACCATTCAAGGCATGCTCACTGCAAGGGCTTGTCCTCGTTTGGTTCCCCAGGAGGGCTCTCCAAAAAATCTGTCCGTAGGAAATAATTACATCCCACCGACGTATCCGGATACCATGGGGTGATAATCTTTTATCTTTTCAACTCAACATGACAATGGATTTTACCTTAAATAAACTATGTAGTTGCAACTGGTTGTTTTTATTATTGTAGGCGATGCAAAAACGACGAGACTGCCTATTACGGTTAGATACGCACAAAATTGGCAAAAAATTTATTTAAAAAATCGATTTGTTGTTTGAATTGGCGAAAATTGTTTGAAACGTGTAGATCCAAAGTTTCAGCAAAACCGTACGTCAGAATTTAAAGATATTTCACTTTTACATCCCGTGGACTTAGAAATGTTTTGAGAGACATTTTGAGTTGTTCCATAACCTTACGTACATTATGTATGCAATCGACTCAGGAAGGACACCATTCTGAGCAACTTTGATTCTAGACAATTTTTTCTCGAATTACAGATGCAAAAGTGAAATGTCTTGGAATTCTGACGGACGATTTTGCTTAAACTTAGGATCTACACGTTTTAAACAATTTGCAATCGATTTTGATATAATTCTACGCTTATCTAATCCCTACAGCTTTCAACTTTTATACCGACAACAAAACGTCCCCTGATGGGCATAAAGCCAAAGTGACGGCGTTTCATACGGCCCTAGATCCAGTGGAACAAAGGGCTAGTGGTACACCGTCTTCCGATCCTACGAAAAAGAATGTTAAGCAAACAACACAGGAAATCTTTTACCAAGCTGAAGCATATATCAACGAATTCCTTATCCCCACTGTCATTCATAAAGCTGGCAAGTGTCTAATAGGCTACAACGCGATTTACTCACTGGTCAGCCTCCTCTGTATTAGACTCCCGGGTGAGTGATGGGCATATTCATTCACGTGATGATAATGAAGCGCTTTTTAGTGCATTTAAATTTTATTTGAAAATAACTGCAGAAGCCAACAAAAATTTTTTTTATTTTCACTTACAAAGGTCCCCTACTCGGTTACCTCTTTCTCCTTAACTTCGTGATGCCACTGTTCATCCTCATGATGGTGACTTGGACCTACTTCGAGCGATTTCATTTTCAGTAGACCTCTGTGGAAATTATTTTTGTGAAAGAAATAATAATGACTATTATTTAACAATACAATGAATAAAACTGTTGCAAATTATCCATCCATCAGTTGCATCCATCTTGACACATGAAGTAGACGTTGTGTGAGGAGATTGTCTATCATGAATGAGCTACATATATAGTTTGTATGTTCTTTAATTTCAAAATCACCAGTTGAATATTTAAAAAAAATCGATATTCAACCGATTTAGACCGCTATCTCCAATGATTGAGAATCACTTTAGCTTTCCTCTGAAGGTTCTTGAAGTGAACAAGATGTAGCAGTTTTGGGGAAAGATGAGACTTACAAAGTAATCTATGCAAACCTTCGTGCAAACATTTCTGAAGTAAAATATGGCTTATCAATGTGTTGTTGAATTCGTTCTCGACGCACGAGTCAAGTTAAGGGGAAAATGCAGAAAAATTGTGCATCTCGCGACGTGTTCTCGTGTACGTCGGTCTCCGATGTTGATTAATGCAGGAAATGCTTCCCCTGCCTATGTACAACATCATCTCTATGCGACATGGTTTTTCATTGCTATCACTAAATAATCTTAGTAGAACTATCTCATGGTTATTAATACAATTACATCATGGAATGAATTGCGGGAAGGAAGAAGAATAGATAAAGAAGAAGATGCGAAACTAGATAAATATTTCCTTCGGGATCTAGATGGACTAGATCTAAGGGATCATATTCAAGAAGATGTTGGATTCAGTCAGTTAGTTAGTACATGTCAGGGATGTAGTTATCATGTAGGTATTTCATAGAAGTGCTCACAAATCAACGTACGTATGAATGATTACAATCCTATCGTAGTCACTGTTAAAAAGTTATACTTTAGTTAGTTAGAGTTATAGAGATAGCAGTTGAGTAAAGTTACCACTGGAGGACATGGATTAATTATTTATACTCTGAACTTGAACTCATCAAAGTGGCGATGGAACATCCATATACTCCTATTCCTGACTACACAGAAGGTTCTCAAGTTTAATTTTTATATTATTTTAATTGCATATTGTTTTCTTCTTGAATGCGAAATTTTACCAACTATATATGTATCTGTGCGTCAAGGCTGGCCTGAAATGCCAGTGAATGATTTTAAATCCGACCCTACCGCAGACTTGGGATACATTGATGGACTTTACCACACGGCTGAAAAATCAATGCATGGTTACTGGGACTCGGGCGAGACAATAGATCCGAACAATCTCCAGAAGGAATTTAATAGGATGGAGGAAAAGTTAAAGGTTTGGGCGAGTGACGATGTGAAAAACTACTTGATCGGGTGGGGTATCTTTTCTTTTTTAATTCCACTTGTCGGTATTGGTAAGAGTCAAAATGTCCACTGGTCTGGTGTTGCTGTTGCGTGTGCTGCTGTTGTTGTTGCAAGTCCGGTTTCATGGGAAAAGCCAGTGTCAATCCTGTGGGTGCTGGAGGAGCGGCTCAAATGCCAGGAAAAACTGAACAGCCGCAGCCTAGACCAAGAATGATAAACGAAGCCATATTACGACTCGCTCTAATCATCTTGCAGGGCCTTTGGCTGTTTCTATTCTTGTAAGAATTGGGATTGTTCAAGCATTACGTCACAGTTTAGGGGGTCTAGGGCCTTACTATCCTACCCATTGTGATCTTCCCTATCCTATCACAAGAGGGGATGGGGGCTCTTGAGGTCGATTTTAGTGTGACGCAATACTTAAACAGCCCCAGTGCTCAATTAATGAAGAAGTTTAATTATTACTGCACATATTCTCAGATTTCTAAATGAATCTTATCTTCTTTCCAGCCTGATCATGATATACTCATTTGGTGGACCCGAGGCGACAAGCGCTGCGATTGAGGATATTCAGAAACATATCAAGAACGGAATAAGTGATGCCGACAAGTTCTTGAAAATATGCCAGAATCAAATGCGTCATATGTACTTCAAGGGACTAGCGAAATTTAAAAATGAATCGATGGAGCCTATTTTGAATCACTGTCAGGATAATAATCCGAACATAACTTGCGGTAGTGAATGAAAATCGTTAGCTTGATTGTTAGTTGTCTGTCTGGATTTTTTTTAAATTTGCGTTCTCTTTTGCCATATTTATAGCCCAGGTTCGAGAAAAAGCCATAGACGGGTATACTCATACAGAGGATTCATTTAATCGCACAGTAAACGGTTTTATAAATACCATACAGACGATTCGGGACTCAATCGAAGATGTCAGGGATAGCATTGATAACAAATTCGAAGAATATATAGTTAAAGTAAACAAGTCTCTGTAAGTATTAAAATTCAAGAAACGGTCCCCGTCATAAATATGTAACAGAGTGAGCATATACGTTACGTTGCTGCATTAAAGTTCTGCAGGACCGAAAGGTTTGACTAATTACATTATTATTTTCCAGGTATTGGTTTCTCTTACTATCCAATATCCTTCTTTTCGTGACATTTTGCTTAGAGTTAGGTGGACTAATAATGGTTGCACTTGGAAGAACGCTAAGACAGAAAATAGGAGGGCATCTAGCAATCAGAGGGTAATAATTAATTAAAACATCCCAAACCCAAACACATAATCGTCTTTATTCCGATTTTTCACTAGTAATCTTTTGGTTTAGGGGATTGGTGCTCATGTTCATATTACCCCCTTACATTTATATTCAACTCGCCATCATATTCGTTTTTGGAGGAGCGATCACTCAAAAGATTTGTCCGCAGATGCTTGTCGTCGAAAGCAATGGCACAAACATGAGCCAAGCAACTGGTGCTACGTATAATTATAAGTCAATAATGGGGTAAACTTTCGTTCTTGACCGTTTATGCTTGACCGCAATATCTTGACCAATTTATAATTTATTCAGGAACTGCCGGGAAGACCAAACCGCATACTATGCCTTCAATCTGATCGGTGATTCAAACCCTCAAGGACATTATAGCAAAATCAATGATTTTAGGTCCCAATTCGATATGATCCCGAATATTCGTCCAGGTTCTCCTCCTCCCCGAGGATCAGTCTTCTTGGATCCTCTTCAAACGGCAGATGAAATTATGTATCAAATTGAGCATTACATTAAAGAATTCCTCGTGGAGCATCTCATGAACGAAGGTGGCAAATGCAAAGTAGGCTACAACGCAATTTACTCAATAGTCACCCTCGTGTGCATTGCCATCCCGGGCCCCCTCCTGGGGTACTGGTATTTACTGATGTATCTACCGGTACTCTTCGTCCTCATGATTGCTACAGGATTGACCTTCGGTTACTTCGAGCGAAAACGTTTACTAAATATTATTACGAATAATAACACCACGCTTATGAATAACCCATTCAATCAACCTCAGCCTCCTATGAATATGGTTAACGATAGCAATACCTTACCTAGTACAGACATTCAACCAGATGCAAATGCTAATATAACTAAACCTGAGTAATAATGAAATCATTCGAATTGTTGTAAGTTGCATGGAAAATGGAAATAAATGGAACCTTGACTAGTAACTGTTTTGACTCTGGACTAAACCTTTCTCCTTCTTGAATTTTAGCGTTTTGAGGACTAAAACGATACAAAACTTGTCTAGTTTTGAAAGGCCCTGATGATGGTTGTGAAATGTGAAGTGGTTTACCATGAATTATTTTATAGAATTTCACACTGTTTCAAGATTGAGCATAAATCTGTACAATTCGATTCCATTTGAAAAACGAACATTTTTTTGCAATCTTTCTAAGATTGTTAAAACTGAAGAAATACTGTTCGTATTGGTTTAAGGCACCCTTTTTTTTGTCATGTCTGTAAATATTTATGTAAGAGGGTCCCAGAGGAAGCCCCGAAATGATTTTGATTTTGCTCTTTTCCACTGCACTGTCTCTTTAAAAATATGCGTTTATGTTGCGATGCGATATACGTACGTACAGTAATTTAAATGGAATGGAAAGTCATCTCGTGCCATGCCATCCTAACCCGACATTATGAAAGGAATTTTTAGGGCAGCAGGAGAAACGTCAAAGTCCCAGTTTTTTCAAATAATTTTTAAACGCTTAAAGATACTGGAATGAGCAGATCGCCCCTTATACTTTGATTGATCAGAATGGCTCGCTGTCCAAATCAGCCTCATCCACACACTCCGGACTACAGGTAAAATTTGGGTTTTGGTTAATTCTATGCACACTGAATATTTTCCAACTTCGGCTAACGATTTCTGATAAAGTGTTCTGTTTGTCCAACGTTGATCCTACTAAATTTTGAATTTGAAAAACTCAGACGAGACTATCCAGACATTACCCACGACTTCCACTCAGACCCCACAGTAGACTTTGGCTGGATCCATGGTCTTTACTTGCAGGCGATGAGTACAATGGGCACTATTTTTGGCCGGGATGACAAGCTACAACTTAATCCTGATAACCTGAAGAATTCCAAATTTGAGACTGATTTTGGTGCTCACTCTTCCGTGTTGGGGTACATTATCATTTGGACCATTATCGGATTATTGATTCCTTGTGTAGGAGGGATATGGTGTTGCTGGTAAAATTAGCAGAATACATAGAACAACTCCTAAAGGAATTCTTCTCATTTGAAACTTCCAAGTTTTTATACAGCGTAGAATGTTGCTGCTGCTGCATGAATGCTTTTGAGAAAATACTCATAGAGGCTCAGAGAAAGGCGAGGATCCTGGCTCATCAGCAGCACAAATCAAAGAAGCGGGTCGAACCCGAAGCTTCTGAGGAGACCGTGCCAGCACCAGCACCAGTACCCGAACCAGTTCCAGATAATTCAAAGTGTCGAATTGTCGCAATCGTATTTATGTCCATTTGGCTACTATTTCTCTTGTAAGCATTTCATTTTCGCTAGCTTAGAAATGTATCATTATTTACAATAATATAGTTAAGCAAATCAGTTGCAAATACATCCAGTTTGATCATCGTCTACGCATTTGGCGCTGCGGAGGAGACTCGCATGGCCATTGCGAATGTTCAGAAGGATATCCAACACGCGTTCGATGATACGGACAAGTACATGGAGGCATGTATGAAACAATTTGAATTTTTGTTTTTGACGACATTTGAGAGATTGAATAAATCAATACATCTCGTCATGGATGATTGTGATCCTAATAACCGAGGATGCGGTGCGAACTATAATGAATGATATCAGAAAAGTTGATCATATATCCTTTTTAATTTACTGCTTTGGGCTAAAATATTCATGTCCTCCTTTCAGGCTTGATCCGAATCAATGTCACTGATCCAGTACGCGAAACCAAGAGTGCACTTCAGAGCGCAGTTAATGGACTCAAAGACGCTGTAAAGGAAGTGCGGGAGGGGGTGAGTGACGCAGGCGACTCATTTGACAAGTTATTCGAAGAACATGCAGTTAACCTCAACAAGTACTTGTAAGTGAGATAGGAAAAGGTGCCTTTTTCAGTCTCAGTATTTATACAGAATGCATGTAATTTTAGAACCTTAACCTTGTTTAATTATTACCAGGTACTGGTTCTTGACGCTTTGTAATATTCTTTACTTGTTTATATTTATTGCGATTTTGGGAGGCTTAATACTTGCTATAGTTGGGAAGACTCAAAATCTAAAGGTTAAAGGACATCAAGCAATTAGATGGTGACTCTGAAAACATTTTTGTTTGAAAATAAACATGCATAATATATGTGCATAATACCATTTCCCGGTGAGTCCATAAGTCCTCCTGACTAGGTTTTATTAATTTTGTTTCAGGGCAATCGTGTTCATGTTCATATTGCCCCCCTTCATTATAATCCAATTGAATCTTATATTTGCCATCGGAGGGGGACTGACCCAATTCCTTTGTCCGGCCGTAAGGAGGGTACTAGACCAAAATTCATCTTACATAGACCGGACGAACCAAACATCAGGAAGAGCTAAATACAAACCCCCAAGAATTGGTGAAGTCATGGGGTATTTTTAAATTCTAATTAGTTAAATATCAAGAGAGAAAGTCTCTTTGTTTATAGAATTTCCTTTACAGACAATGTAACGCAGACTCTAGTGCATACGAGGCTTTCTACCTCCATACTGTGTTCAATGTGATGGATCTGAAGTCCAAAACAGACGAATTTAGAAAACACCTCGATACTGTCAATCTCCCTTCAGCTCCTCCTCCCCCTTCGAATAAGAAGAATGCATTGGAAACTATTGAGGAAATCATTTGTCAAGTTGAGATTTACGTCGAATTTGTCATTTCAAGTATCCAGAAAGAAGCTGGCAGGTCCATTTTATTTTATTTCAGTAGAGCGTAAAAAGACGAGTCGATTGATGCTATATTATATAAAATTTTATATTGTGGCAGGTGCCGTATCCTCTACAACATCGTGAAAACACTAATGAGCATGGCTTGTGAGAAAGGGAGCATTCATAAATTATATAACGCCAAAAAGCCACTTTTTTCGACCCACTCCCCCTCCTATAACACTGTTGTAACGCTACAGACAGACCCTCGCACTCCTCCTGTAACATAACACAATGAATATACCACTTATGATAAATTTACAATTTTATTTCTTTAGAGCTGCAGATGAAAAATGAATTTAATTCACATTTATTCCCAAATCGGTTCCATATGTGTTCATTCTAATAACTGGCATTTGTTCAGCGGGGTTTTCGATACTTCTTGTTGAACTAAATGCAGCGGCGCCGCTAAAACTATGCATGATGTACGATGTACGAGTACGAAGATGAAAATATGGGGCAACAAGCAAGAACGAAACGAAATGTTTTACAATTTGAAAATTTTTCTTGGTTATGTAACAGCTTCGCTTGACCCTCTCCCCCTCCTGTAACACAGTCGTAACTGTACAAACAACCACCTCCCACCCACCCCGACCGTTGTATAATTTATGAATGCTCCCTACCACAGTCCCAGGTCCACTCATAGCCTACTGGTTTTTATTACAAGTATTGTGTCCTCTTTTTGTCTCAATTATTATTACAGCTTTGAAATTTGAACGCAAGAATTTAATTTAATTTGGTGAATATACGAATTAAAATAATTATAATGCTTTAAGTTAAATATTAATCTCTAGAAATAAATAAAGAATGGAAGGTAGTGCTATTGTATTTTGTGCGTGTCCTTCAGCCTATTATTCACTTCACTCACACATTTTGGTATTCTCGGGGCAAGATGAGACAACCCTTATCGATAATGTTGCGATGCAATACATAAGATTAGAGGAAATTAAAATCATGGGAAAAATAGATCTGTCGTAATTTTGTATTTGCAACTGAATTTTGATAGCTGTCCCCATAGATGTATAAATAATTACTCTAGATGAGACAAGAAATTATTTTTTTGAAATCTTCGACGTTTGTTGGGAGGGACGAAAGTATCCATGAGCTACAACGCATACTGTTTTCTTAGAAGAAACACTATTAATTTTTTGAAAACAGCTGTAAAGCACTGCTCACATTGCCACTCAATTCAAACCCAGGCTAACACTAGTTAGCTAAGTTCCAAACTCATATCGAAGCCGAAATCATGCCTAAGACCTGTAAATTAATGTCCTTCAGTCCTGGGCCAGGACTCTTGGCTTGTCATCAGGGCCCCCTGAATCTTGCAAAGAACAGTCCACCAATTCATTAAAATAAAAAATTAGGGTTAGCTGTCCGTAATGGCAAGCCCAAATCATGATATCTACACTCCAGATTACATGAGCAGCTATCCTCATATGTCGATGAGCGACTTTGTTTCAAGTTCAAGCCATGACTTAGGCTCCCTCACTGGACTGTATCACACAGCAAACGCTTCAATCAGCAGTATTTACGGCACCAGAAAATTCAAACTGAAGCCAGAGAACCTTTCGGACCTGAGTGGTCTCACCTTCGATAATTTTGCGGGTGGAGGAAATGGAATAACATACGTAGTTCTTTGGATTATTGTCTCTTTGCTCCTCTTGCTCACAGGTTCGAGATTAAACTTTAAATCAACTCGTTGCTTAAGGCTCCTTCTTAATTCCATTTTATTTTTTACGTTCTCCTTGGGCCGTCTTCAGGATTTGTGTGGTGCTTGTGCAACAAATGTAATGCTATAATTTTGAAAGATGTTATGAATATAATACATTCGATTGAGAATTATTGCCAAAATAATGACAGTTAACTTTATTTAGGTATTTGCTGTTGCAGAACAAGTTTTAAAGATAAAGATGACGCTAACGAGGATAAAGAAAAGCCGGTATCCAGCAAAAAACCGAACTATATCACTCGGCTAATGCAGAAGGACCCGAAGAAAACTGGCATTGTCTTGAGTGCGTTGATGGTGCTCTGGCTTATCTTCCTCCTGTAAGTTTTTCAAGATTTTAACGAGATCTATTCAATTAAGGCAAACTATTAAAGTAACCCGCCGTCTCCATTTATCACCAGTTTGATCATTATTTATGCCTTCAAAGCAAATGCAGCTACACACAATGCAATCGGACATATTCATGTGGATCTCAGCAACTTCTTAAATGATGTTGATAAGTACGTGGATATCTGTATCCAGCAATTACAACATTTGCTCGACACCTGTTTTGTCCGTTTCGGGAGGTTGTCCATTAAAAAAATAGTGGAGGATTGTGATCGAACTAACTTTCGACTAGAATGCGGCAAGTCTCTACTATGAACTGTTTAATCGAAATCAATTTAGTTGTAGAGTTTATTCATTGAATACTTCATTTAACTTTATAGAAGAGATTGATGAACGTATTGAAGAGCCCTTACGGAAAGGAGTTTCAAACTTCCAAAAAACCTTAACGGAATTCTCCAAAGCTGTAAAAGAGGTCCAGAAAACACTAAGAAGCGCGAAGGTTGAAGCGGAAGCCAAATTCGAAGAGAGCATTGCAAACGTCAACAAGAAGATGCAAGTACAAAATGTCAATAACTTTATGGGAAATAGAAATAACTAAATATGTACGTGCATATGACCTTAAAATGCATGTCTGATGAATGAAGGATATTATCTCGTGTATAATTTAGAAATGGATTTTTCATATTTTTCAATGTCCTCTACCTTATCGTATTCTGCCTTGTTCTCGCTGGCATGATCATGGCCATTGTCCTGAACGGGAAGATGAAGACTATGGGGCTTTAAAGCAACCAGACTGTAAGCAATTAAAATTGTAACTTTTCTCTTTTTTTTCGTCTCTAGATTCTTTAATGAATTTCAGGGGAATTTTCATCATGTTTGTATTGATAATTGCAATCATGTGTCAAATGCTGTTCATGTTCATCGTGGGATGCCTGACCACCCAAATGTTTTGCCCCGCTCTAAAGGAACTCGAGGAGCTCCATGACCATAAAGGAAATGAAACAACTAGAGATCTATGGGAAATGTTGAAGGCCTCGGGTTATAAACCACCACTTTTGGGAGAAATGATGATGTAATTTTTAACTTTCAGCCTTACCAAATTAATGCTCGCTTCAAAAATGCTCCTTTGCTCAAACCTCTTACATTATTTGTAATTTTAGAGCTTGTAAGCGAGACCTGTCTGCCTTCCTAGCCTTCCACTTGGACTCTGCTCTCAATATTCACAATCTCACTAACATCTACGACGATTTCCGATCGAACCTTGATCACATTCAAAACTATCCAAACGCCAACGGAAGTGCAGCAGCACAAAAACTGAATCCCGTTCAAACCACTCAAGAGATTTTTTATCAAACCAACAACTTCATCGCTTTCATCATCCACACAATCGAGAACGAAGTTGCCCGATGTCAGCCAGCCTATAACGCGATCACCGCTTTGATTAGCGTTATTTGTGGAAAAATAGCTGCCCCATTGATATGCATGTGGTTTTTGCATCAGTTTCTTCCACCTCTTTTTGTGCTCATCATTATGACGGCTCTATGTTTTGAAAGGACGCCATTGTAATCCAATAAAACAGAGAGTGGCACAGAAAAGGCGCTATAGTATTATAGTGACAGATGAGTTATGAGTTAAAGATTTATTTTCGGCAATATTTTAAACCTTTAATAATTAATTGCATCGCAAATCATTATAAATAATATTTATTCTGCGCAAGCAATTATTATTCGCAAGCCAAGCCCACGGACAGTACTAAGATGGGAAAGGGAAACAACTAGCGCAGCGGTAGCTGCTGCTGTCTTTGTCTTTGTTCACGCATCATGCTTTCCTTTTTCCTTCCTCTGCTTTCAATAATATACGGCACATGGTGCATTGCACACTACATAATGCATAGATATCCACAGACATAGACATAATACACAGCACAGCACGAATAATATTTTTTTCACGCATGTGATGCGGAAGGTTTTGTTTTTGTTTTCGGTCCGGTGCGCTGCTGCTGCTATAATATGCTATTATGCTGCTGACTGCTGACCTGCTGATCAGGATGTCACGTTCCATGCACTCAACTCATTTTCATTGACGACCTCGCGACTTCATTTGATGTGACTGTGACAGTGACTGAATTTAAAAAAAAATAAGGTTATTGGGAGTGATTATCAAAATGAGCTTAGAAAAATAATCTAAAAATCTATAATTTTACGAGTGTGCATAATATAATTATTTCGTGAAATGGACAAGGATATTTCGATAATGACCGGTGATGACAGGGAACGCTTAATTGTAAGTCTAGTTAAATAAAGATGAGGATAATAGAGTCATAGATTGTAGATTGACATAATATGATTTGTATAGTTGGAATCAGCGTCTATTATGTTCAATGTTTGCAGATCGTTATTGATAATTAATATATAGACTCTGACTCTGATGTGATGTATTTTTTCTGTTGTTTGCTAACTGTGTTTTAGGCGACGGCTTCTCACATGCTTCAGGAGGAAAATGACGATGAGGTTTGTTCATACGCAGTAATTAGTATCGATTTCAAATTAAATTAATTCTGATTACGATTTCGATTTATATATAGGCTCTACAGGCGATCACGGGACTTATTAAATCTTTCGTGAAGGATGAGAGGGTTAGACAGGGAGTAATCGACTTATACAAAAAAGTAATCCACAGAAATCATTATTATATTTTTTGTTGACTAGCAGTGTTGGATATTTTAGAATTTCGATGTTTTGTATTTTTAAATGTTTTTTATAATTGTTTCAGGGCTATGCCTTTCTGCAGACTTCGGAAGACAGTGGTCATCATCAGGGATGGAAACGCGAATCAGCCAACCCTTCGTCGTCATCTCAAGATACAAGGGCTCAGGTGCTGGTTAGGTTGCCGCCGAAGTCGAAATTAAAAAGTAGATTGGACCATGAACACCCATTACAGAACGATCTGGTAAATATACTTTTTATAAGAACTTCTACTTTAACTATCTTTAGGAAAGTTAGTTACTTGAGTCGATTAAGTGTTATATGTTTGTATTATATTTTTATTTATGTCTAGATTCTGCAAAACATCTTCCAATTTTGTTCAGTTAACACCCTGAAAAACTGCCGTCTGGTGTCTCGGAACTGGCGAGATGTTTCACTAGATGCGTGGAGGAGTAAAGCTGTGTTGGTGACCGAAACAGTTGATCCAGAAAGTTGGAGTCTTGTAATGAATAGTTTTGGAGGAATTCCTTTCAACAGATTTAAAGCTCATTGTTCTGGTCCTGATGGCGAATTTGGACTATTCAAGCAGATCGCAGATGAGTTTCCCGCGTCAGTGAGATATCTTAATTTATCTGGTGACAAGTACTTGCCAGCAATGCGGCTGTCATTTTTCAACCTCACCGAATTACGAAACTTGAAGTTTCGTTTGTCGTATGATGATTTCGTTCACGAGTTACAAGTAAAGGTTATAGAAGATGGAAAGCTGCCTGAATTATCTACAACACATCAACATCTTAAGACGATTGAGTTGCAAATGTATCCCGACATATATTTCAACTATTCTTTGGTTGACAATATTTGGTTGGGCTTGTTTGAACACGTCCCCAATTTGGATTGCCTGCGTTTAACGTTCGTGTCAGATCGTGACGACCAAAGTAGAGAGGAAATGAAGGATTGTAAGCAGTTGGAGGTGGAATCGAAGATTTTAATGGCTCTTCGTACAGCCAGGGTTAAAGGAAATTACTCGACGCTTAATTTAAAGGAGCTCGTTGTTCAACTGCCTTTTTGGGACGCCTATAATTATTTGAACGATTCCATCATAGCAGCCATCGCTGAAAGCAAGTTTCCATTAGAGCGCTTTTCGATGGATTTTGGAGTGGACGCGTTCCCTGGGACTTTAAGACTCTTAATGAAATCGTGTACTGATACTTTGGAGTATTTTGAAGGGATTATGACTCCAAATAAAGGGTTGAGATTTTCAATAAGGCGTTATTCGAAATGCATGTCGGAACTGTTGAAATTGAAAGAGGTGGTGTTGAAAAACGGACTAGTTTGGGGGCTTCGTTTTCTCGGGATGTTTGAGGTCCCGAAGCTTCAAAAGTTAACTCTCGAGAAGACTGTGCGATCAAGATGGGAGGAGAATATTATTAAATTCATAGATCGTGGTGTTGCCAATTTCAAAGTTTTATTGGAAGACATTTGTCTCCCAAGTGTTGAAGTCTTTAAATATGACGGAGACAGGGTTTTTACTGGCGACGATTTACGATCATTAGCTGAGGCATTGCCGAACTTGAAGGAGCTTGACATCGTCATCACTGCAGACACCTTTTCAGTTGTTTGCGAGTGTTGGAAAACTCTCAGAATATTCCGAGCAACTTCCTCTGATGAGCACCCGGCTGTGGACGATGAATCAATCACTGGTATTCCTGTGGTCGTCCATGAAGACGTGAATCCTGAGACTCCTGTTCGAAAGCCAAACATCACCGACTTACGAAATCTCACCGACTTTATTCTTCGAACCAGTGAAAGGGATATTTACAGAAAAGTTGTGGGAACGACTGATCATTCGGTCGTCCATGGAATACTCCTACTACCCAGACTCCACACTCTCCACATGACTTTTCGAAAGGTATTATACTATGTATTCATATTGAATTTTAATTTAAAATTATCTTTGTTGATATAAAATGCATTATTGGCATTGGTATTAAAAGTTAAATATACGATTAAACTTTTTTATAGCTTTCTCCAGACGTGAGGGCTGCTCTGGAGGATCATGTGCTAAATCTCCTTATTCGTGAGACTTAAATATTGTAAACCTCGAGTTAAACAAATCTGTTGAAATCAAGAAGGAAGAGCTTTAGATTAGGTCCATAAAATGTTATGTACATAAAAGGATATGTGTTGGAAAGAAAATAATATCTAATATTCTAATATTAAAAAAAGGCTAATTTCAAACACATTTATTGTTCCTATTTAGTGCTTTAGTATTTAGTTAGTTTCTATTTTTATTTGTGTATCAATGATAATGTTAAGAGACATTGATTAATGATTTAATGACTCAAGTTTTATACTCGACATTGATTAGTTTTATATTCATGCATATAAAAATAATGATCCTAGAATTAATGAATTAAACTAATTTAAAAATTGTTCAAGGAAAGTGGTTTAATATTTGTAGAATGAGATTGAGATAGGTCAACTGATTATGAATTAATGTGGAATTTCTTTGAATATTCTATTCTATTATATTTTAAATTTACTTTAATTCAATATATAAGATTCAGAGGTTGAGGTTCAAACTCAATCTAATAAATTAATAAACACCGTAAACGACGGTACGAATAAGTTACGCTAGAATAGAAAAAAGTACGATTGAACAAAATAACTTGCACAATTTTGCAAGAGAAATTGTACGAGACGGTTTATAAAAA
>JAHZNI010001065.1:0-12701 GCA_027744415.1 Seira ritae
AAATATTAGGTTTGTCTTATCAATTGCTACCAACAAGCATCAATTATTAGTATTTGACTTATTCATTGCCTGCATTTTGAGATAAGTCGCATATCAATATGAAAACTCATTAAAGACAAACATGCGTCAAGGCATCAACTGTATATGTAACTGGAAGAGGAATTGTAGGATAATAGGTCGACGTCTTCTCCACGTGATAAATACGACATGTCTGAGAAAACACTTGTGAATGTGAATAGTTTCAGATAATCCTAACAAAACTATTAAGAGATTACATACACATAATTTGACGAAGGTGTATGCTATTGCTAGCGCTCAGTGCTTGTCCCCAATGTCAGCTCACAAGAAGGAATGCAGTTCATGTGGACATAATATTTTATTTATTTTAATTAATTTATTTTATTCTTCAAAAATTAAAATAGTTGACAATTATCTCGAGTCGAGATTGGTCGCAAATTCAGTTTGCTAGACGATTTTTATCAAATTACAAAACATGACGGTGTCTACCACGAGCTGTGATTTTTGTTGCGGATGGATTGCAGGTAAATATTATGCTCTCACTTAAGCATCATTTGATTTTTACAAGAAGTGTATGTTATGATTTATCATCAATATTCTAAGGAATGGCTGGCCTTCTCGTTGGCCACCCAATTGATACTCTCAAGGTCCGTCAACAGGTACTTGGCCGGCCAATGCTTGAGAGTATGGTCACCATCCACAGAGTCGGTGGTCCGCTATGTGAGTGAGAATTTTTTCATGGAACGTCTCTTTAAAGCAAAAACATTCACATATTTCGTCCATACTCAATAATAATTTCATTTTAAGCATTTTTTCGTGGAATGGGGGTCCCATTACTATCGACCGGAGCGATGAATTCCATCTACTTTGGATTTTATGGTAGTGCTTTGGACTTCATGCTTCACTGGAGAAATGAGAGAAATCGACGAAGAGTCGGAGAAAGTAACGAAAATGTAATAAGTGAAAGACTTTTCACGATTTCTGAAACGACTATAAAATGCAATTTAATTTTTAAGGTAATTTTTGGAATAATTCATTTAAAAAAGAACAGTCATTACCTCTCAGCAGAAGACAGGAGAAATATGTGGAAAGCTATTTGGATTACTTCATAGCAGGGTGCGTGGGCGGCTTAGGGCAACTTATTGTGGCATGTCCAGTTGATCTGGTGAAAGTTCAGCTTCAAAGCCAAATTAAAAAGAGTGTGATTAAAGGACCTTTGGATTGTTGTCTGAGAATCATTAAAACAAATGGAATATGCGGACTCTACAAAGGACTTGTTGTACAAGCATGGAGGTAGACATGCAAATAAACAACGTGATTTTAATCATAGAAATTAAAATGAAGGCAACTTCATTTCAATATTGAAGGGACATTCCATCTTCAGGCTGCTACTTTGCCATTTATGAGTACCTCAAAAGAGAATTCACATTTGGTCTGGATGAGCCAACTAAGTTTGCACAGTTCATGGCTGGAGGATTAGCAGGTCAAACCATTAAATACCTTAAATAAATCCCAAATCTAAGTAGTAGTTTTTAACCTTCGTGTTAAAATTTTATTTTTTAAATAATTGTTTTAGGCATGTTATCCTGGTGGTCAATAATTCCGCTGGATGTAATCAAATCACGCATTCAGGGAGAAACAGGCTCGAAAAATGGACATTATAGAGGCATTATTCATTGTGGTACAGTTATCCTCAAAACGCATGGAATCAGAGGACTCTTCCATGGATTCTGGCCTTTGTCTATACGAGCTTTTCCTGTAAAACGGGACAACGTTTTTAGTGTATGAATGGCTTTTTCGACATTGTAGTCAGTATGGAAAGCAAGTATCAATATGTTCATGACTGAAGATGCAGAAATAGAAGTTCCTTTCTCGTATTTTTGAAAACCTCATTTTATCACAAAAATGTAGATCAAATATGGTTGAAGTTTATTGCGCAATATTGTTTATTTAGATAAAAATATCAATGCGCTATGTTATGTCTACTTGCATGAAGCCAAAGGTTTGAAATTAAAAGCTAAAATTATAAAACAATTTTAAATGAACAAATTAAACTGATAAAAACGGACCAGGAAAAAACTACAGGAGCCATAACATATTATATTCATGAATTTTTATATTGTTAATTAGTAGGAGGATCACTTTTGATTTAAAGAATCTTGGTATACATTAATGTATTTCTAGTTCAGTTATTGACCGGACCAGAAACGTTGAATATGTTGTAAGTAGCACAAGTGAAGGAAAGATTGCGCTTACCTCAACTTTGGGCGTCTTGCTGTAGTTTTTGTTACCCTTCTTCTCCCTTTGTTACCCTCCTATGTTCGTTCGTTTCTTTTCCTTTCATTCCGTTCCTTTCTCATCTCGTATCCTTCTCTAATACATGCATAACTTTTCTTGTGGCTCTTCTGGAGGCAGTTCAAGAAATCCTTCAAACGAAGTGTATCACATTGCCCATCTCTATGTTTCATGCTTTCTCTAAATACCTTCCCAATGAAAATTTCTAACTGGTTTTGTTTCTTATGTTTTAGTTTTGACGTGTTCACATTTCCATCAATGCAATGTACCTATCTGCATAAATATATGCATGCATATTAGGTGCTTGTTAAATAACCTCTCCATGAATGTAAAAGCTGCCTGTGTTCCTAGAAAACTCTTTTTCCTTTCTCCAGAAACATTTTTTGCAAGCATCTGCATCAAGGATCACGCGTAAAAATCTAATGAAATAACCTCTCCATGAGTGTAAAAGCTGCCTGTGTTCCTAGAAAACTCTTTTTCCTTTCTCCAGAAACATTTTTTGCAAGCATCTGCATCAAGGATCACGCGTAAAAATCTAATGAAATTTTGAATGAATTTAAGTGAGCAAATTTTGCAGAAGAGGATATAATATTTCTTGAGAAGAGCGAACTTTATTGTGGCCTTATTGCTGTCATAAATAACCTCGTTGCTGGCTTTTGTTTTACTTTACATTACATGCAGCATAAGAATTTCCAAAAGTTTTTCCTTCGCGTTCCATACATACCTTTAAAAATCAATGGCTGTGTCTGTGTCCAATATTACCTATACCTTCACCAGAGAAAACTTTCCTAGTCGATATGATCATAGCCCCATAATACATTATGCAATACATGAACACAAAAGGCTGACTTCATTAACCATTATATTTTGTTGTTAATGTTTTTATAGTTTACCGCAACAGCAGGAGAAGACGTTGAAAGGGGGAAAACAAGACATCAACTTTTTTCGTAGAAGATAAACTCATTCAAACTTTTTTATGGCGATGGCGACTGCACCATCATCACAGTCCTAGTCCTACACGTGCACCATCAACCATCATCGCAGGTACCATTATAGGCTTAGGTTTGTGTATTTTTTCGTTTTTATGCAAGCTTTATGAACTCAACGAACCGCAGCGGAAATCCTGCCCTGAGAAATAACTAACTTTAAATAGTCATCGCAATCGCTTTTACTTATGTTGCGACTGTGACTGGATCCTTCATGATGCTATCATCATTATCATGCACTTTTTATTACGCAACTTCTTCACGTTCTTTTATAACTCATCCGCATTTTTCATTGTTCATTTTTTCCCTTGCCTACACAAATAGAGTGATGTGATGTGCAGTGCAGAAGCAGAGATCTTATCATATTCCCTGACAAAGTAATTTCGGGAGAAGCGATGTGAAGTCGCAGTCGCAATATAATATATTTTCTTAGTGCACCTAAAACTTGCGTAAAAAATTTATAAGGAAACCAATCCAAATCTCATCAAAAATTAACTGAAGTTTGTATCCCTCTCTTTGAGCCCCTTGGCTTTCACTTTGTCTTCCTCCAACAAACTTATCACAACTTCAAGACAGACCCCATAATGTACATACCTGTTTATAGCTTGAAGGAAAAGGAATGGTAGACGCAGTGGAGATGGTGAAGCAGTAAAGCTCAAACTAAACAACATTTCATTTTCGAGACACAATGCCCGGAAATCATTCATTTTCAACCTAAGGATTCTCCGTGAAATATGAGCCTTCTTTCCTCTACATACGATGCATGCGGCACGGAATCATCCAATTTAAACCATGCATTATGCAATGCATGCTTGCATTCTATCAATTTCTGAATTGCACGTATCGAATTTCCATTATTGTATTGAGCCGATCTTAAATATTAACTATGGATGCAGAGCTGCAAATCGAACTGGAAACTGCTGGAGAAATTTTCATTTAAAGAAGACGAATGAAGCTTTTAGGAAGGGATGCTGCGTGTCAGAGCACAGCACTGTACACTGCACTCCAACGCAATGCAACGTATGGTAACGTCATTGAATTTTTCAAGGAAGAGGAAGCAGAAAATAAATGAGACGGGATGAAGGCACGCACCACTCTCAAGTCCCATTTCAAATTTTTCTTGTCATCCAAATCCAAAAACCCTCAAATGTTGTTTGCTACAACTACAACGAAACGGGAAGAAACACTGCTCCAAACAAGGAGAAAAATGCTCAAAGATTTATAAGGATGCATTTCCCATTTTCTCGCTAAATTAGATTCCTAAACGGAGTCATTTTGTAAACTGCATTTTCAAAATGAATGAAGGTAAATGATGTTAGAATGCAATTGCAATTGCGAGTCTGTAGGGAGAAAGCATGAATAAATTGAATGAAAGGTAAATAGAAACGTATGTACAGTACACGAGATAGTCTGAAGTTATGTAGCTTGTAGGCTCTTCTGTAGCAATTGGCAATGGCAATACCAAGTCTAGAGCCTCGCATGGACTTGGTCTCCTCCTCTTAGTCTCAAGTACCCATTTTGAAAGTTAATGGTCATGCTCTCTATTTCAAGTGTGTACATATGTTTTTCTAAAAACAACTTTTATTTAAATCGTTCGTAGAAAACATCAGGTCATTACACTATTATGTTCGAGTACGAATAAGCTTTTACAATAAAAGCGTCCATTCAATTTCGGATTCAAAGATTTAATCCTACTTGTACAAAAACTCAGAAGAGCGACTGACTAGCTTCGTAATTTAAATTATTTTAACGAGTCAAACTGTGTTCAGTGCGGATCACTATTAATATTATATGCGTCGTGGTAAGGCACATTTTGATGTTTTCAGTAGTTTATCTACATTGATAACTACGATACGTTCATTACAAAGATCTAGGTAATTATCCTTAATTTACTTAAGTTGTAATTAAAAGGACAACAATACATTACATGAGCATTTTGTAATAGTAATTTACTTTCTTAAAGTACGGATATACTCAAAGCGTATACGATGGGTGGCACTGAAAGTGTCACGCCAATGCCGTTATCTTTCTATTTCACTACCACGTATCCTTACTACTCTCCTTTCGTCATGCTCGTCAAAAGTTTTGGTTGGGACAACATAGGAACTAAAAAGTAGTAGCGGAAGCACACTCGACAAAAGTGGAGCAATGAGGATCCACAAAAGATTTGACAAAGTTAGCAATTCAAATTTGCTCGGAATCCCTGCCCCCAAAGTCAAACTAGCTTTGCTGAGAGCACTCGCATGACACATCTGCTCAGCTCGCATCTCTATCAACGGAATTATTTTCCCTCCGTTACAGTGGAGTGAGACTCAAAGCTTTCCCGGAGCCATCTCCTCAGCCACTCTCCAATCCAGACCAAGTCGCAGTCACAAGTAAACTCGTTTCCATTCAGTACGTCAAACTAGCTTTGCTGAGAGCACTCGCATGACACATCTGCTCAGCTCGCATCTCTATCAACGGAATTATTTTCCCTCCGTTCTTGATGTCCAAACAGCTCGGCCGACGTAATTCTTCGTACATGGAATGCACAAGTGGGATGGCAGTGGAGTGAGACTCAAAGCTTTCCCGGAGCCATCTCCTCAGCCACTCTCCAATCCAGACCAAGTCGCAGTCACAAGTAAACTCGTTTCCATTCAGTACCAGTCCACCTTGAAGTAATTTGGTGCCTTTGCTAAACCAAATGCTACGGTTCGGGTAGAGAGCTGAGGAGTCCAAGGAAGACAGTTTATTATTTGACAGGTCCAATCTTGCCCACTCGGCGTATTGAAGAAGCTCAAAGATTCTTGAGGGAATGTCGTCGACTAAGGTGTTCGTGATGGTGAGATCCATGTGGAAACAATTTTGTAGACCCTCGAAAGCACTGTACTCGATCTTTTTCAGGGCTGGACCAAATATCGTCAGCTTCCTCAGTTTCGGGAGGATTCCTCCGAGAAGTTGATCGGACAGGACGGGTTCTCTGATTTTCACACGGAGCTCTTCCAAGTGGCCAATTCCAGATAGGACGGCTCCTGCACGGAAAAAATAATGAGAATCTCTATAATATACTACTGACTTTGGCATCCCTATTATCGGCAAATCTAATCCCTATCAGTAGCATCCAAAATTGAAGAATTTCCTCTCTGGAATGTACCTAAGCGAAACCGGTACTTTTCAATGTTCGGGTATGTCTCCACCGCCAAACTTCTCAAATTTACGAGGTAAGAGAGTACATCAGAGTCAAAACGATCCAGCCGGTTCATATCCAAAACTTCGAGGGTCTCCAGACGGGTCAGTCCGTAGAAAGTATCTTTGGTCAAGCTATCGATGAAAGGAAGAGATGAAAATATCGCATAATAAATTCATGAACCCTATTCCATTAAAAATGTAACGTGATTGCAATTTGTAGAGAAGCGTTACTTATATGGCCAATATGAAGATCGAGTTTTGCTGGCTCAAATGAAAATCAATTTTTTACCCAAAAAAAATCAAACCACACAGTACAGTTCGGTGGCAATCTTTGTCGGACGCTTTTGAAGCGCGAAAACTATGCAGCTTCAAGAAAATGTGATAAGCCTCTGAATAATAGATGCAATCACGAAAGTGGAGAAAATAATTTGATTGAAATGAAGGAGCAAAAAAATAAACTTGGAAAGGAATCAGAATCCGCGGACTACTACTTCTCATTAACCAGCAGCAAAGTTTTCCCAAAGGCGAGAAACTTTTTTTAATGCTTTCAATCATACGAAAATACTTACCTTTTAAGTGGGTTGTTAGATATCCTTAAAGTAACCAAGTTGGCAAGTGGTGTCCAGTTGGGGATCTTCGTACTTGTGAGCTCATTATTGCTTAAATCAAGTACCCGGAGTCGTGTCAGGGACCTAAGAAGTAGAAAGATTATGAAACAGAGGATGTAAGTAGTGTAGTAGTAGCACAGCATTACAGAAAAAAGACCTTCAATACTAATGTCTGCACTTTTTACCTTAGACTCTGCATACGTATCTCCTCCATATTATTCCAGGAAACATCCAACGATACCAACTGCGACAAGGGCAAAAATGGCATGTTCTTGATACCCGCAACTGGACAACCGTAGCAGTTTCAACTTGGGAAGAAAATGGAATAGTTCCTGCAATCATGGAAAACATGAAAAGCATTTTTTCACTTTGAAATACATTCATAACTTCTCATCCTTTTCTGATGGAGATATGCATTTTTTTTGAAAAGCTACGGATTTTCATATGTAGGTAGGTAGGTTATCTTATCATAGGCATCTTTCCGTCTAAAAAGGAAACTTAAATGGCATTTGCTTTCGGTGCTTTCCAGGCGCTCACGGCAGTTTAACTGAAAAGAGGGTCAGTCAGCCACCCCTGAAGGAAGTAGAAAGTATGCATGCCGCCTGCAAAATTTCAACCTACCATAAAATATACGAAATAGGGGGAAGCATAAGGAGGCAAAACCACATCTGTTCTTATTCTTCAGACCTCGCACAATTCATGTCGCTAACTCTTAGTTTCATCTTCAGCTCAGTTTCCTCCAACAAAATGCTATAAAAATATCTGCCATACCATACCATGTACCAGTTTATGTTCAAAGCAAAACATTTCATTGTGGAATAACATAATCATCTTTCACTTCTTCTTCTTCTTCGCGTAACTTATTCTTCTAAATTCCATTCCTTTATGTTTTTTCCTCCTCCAGACATCTGCAACTTTCTCCATCTCTCCATCCATCCACACACGCATTCCACGAAAGAGCATCAATTGCAATACAGTTAATACACAGGAGCACATATTGTCTCCATCCATCTATCCATACATACATACCATACATACACAGTGTTTCTCAACGTCTACGCAAACCATTCCCAGAAAAACAATTTATGAAATGAGCTCTTCCAGTGCGTGGGCTCTACTCCACACAAATTCAAAACTTTTCTTCCCAGCACCAGAATTTTGCAGAGAATGTTTTTCATTCCTTGCAAAAAAAATTTTCACTGAGGAAATTTCTTCTAACATAATCATAGTCATGAGGGTATGTACCAGCAGCATCAGCATCTTTTTTTGTTCCGTTCCTTCTGCTCCTTTTCCTGATTGGGATTGGTGACTGGTGGTGTGGCGTTTTAAATCGTGCGACTATATAGTAGTGCTTTAGTTTAGTTACTTCCACGAGGACGAGGGAGAGAACTATATTATGCATGGCCACTTCTACTACTTTTTTACTACTTTGTTCAACTCACTCGAACTCGTGTGTTTTATGAACTCTTACTTTTTCTCGCACTCACATCCACCAGCTCCAAATGTTTGTATCATAAGGCACATCGTTTTCCCGGTGGTGGTGGTAGTACACACACAGACCATCCGAAACCATGACACAATCCACATCACACCGCAAGAAAAAAAAGACCCAAACCAACTTTCACTTCTTCTTTCTCTAATTTTTTTCCACTGCTGCGTTGTTACAATATAATAAAAGTTATGTGTCTTCTTTCCCCTACTTTAGTATTAGTGGAGGCAGAGAAATGGCAAAAAGAATGGTAACCAGCATAGGTATGAGGCGAGAGCTTGTGTCTTCTCTTCCTGAATCTCTGGTCCCTGTCCGCTTCCTCTTAACGTGATTATCGTATCATACACATTTTATTATATTGTTTTTTCCAGGTTCACACACGCAGACAAACCAAGTCAGACTCGACCTGAGTAAAATTTTCAGTGCCATTCAAGAAACGAAAAAATATGTGCTTGTGTGTAGAGTCTCTTGGTCAATGTACGATGAAGAAGAGGAGGAAGGGAAGGGACAGTAAATGTTTCCGAGGCCAATTCAAATCTCATCAAAAATTTATTTTCCCGTTACCGTTACGTTACAGATGGTAGTGATCCAGTGAAGCAAAAGGTACCAATTTCTCCGGTCTTATGCCTCCCATCGAGAATGAATGGGGAAAGAGCTACATATACATATAGGCACTTCATACCTACATGTGCAGCTCAATGAGCCCATATGAAAATTGTTGAGGAAAAGAGAGAGTGGAAGCGGAAGTGAAAAGGAAGGAAAGAGGGCGAAGAAGGGTTTTCATAATGGCAATAGTGTGAAAGCATAAGTACTCGTAGGTATTTGATCAAACATATTGCATCATCATCAGAAACACTATTTTAAAGCTTTTTTATTTAGCCTTTCCTGAAAGTAGTTCACCTTTATTTCATAAATGAAAATAACTTTTTCATTTTATGTACTTTTTTGATCTTGTTCCCCGAGAATTTTCTCTGAGAATAATTAACGCTTCTCTAAAAGGAATTAAATGTTATGAAGTCTCATAAAAACACCGACTTTGTTCCAGTAGAGAATGTAATAATTAAAGCAATAAGGAGTAATTTGGAAAGTCAGTGTCTACTTATATTTATGAAAGTAAGTACTACGAACTAATGAAACCATTTTATATAGTTTTACCTTGAAGTTGGCCCTAATATTGTTATTGCTGAGATCCAACTCTCTCAGATTCCCCAGATTTGAGAAAGAGTTGTCCGGAAGTATAGTGAGACGACTTAAGAAAAACAGGATGTCGAATTGAATTACTTAAATTATATAACATTTTTCAAAGAATCCACTGCAATAGACGAGTTTGGTTTCATCATAAATGTATTTTAAATGAGGTCTTACTTGTGCGACAGGTTTAGATGAACTAGGCCAGAGATTGGCTCAAACATTGTGCTGTCTGAAATGTGGTCCATTGAGAATACGCCAGGTCGATTAGGGTAAAAACCATGAAAAAATTAAAAGATTACATGAGAAATTCAGCGATATTAAGTCCAATGTACAGATAGACCAGATCTAACTACACGAGCTCGAGTTCAACTGCTGCACAATTTATCAATTTTGTATACGTAATCGCAAAGCCAGCGTAAAAATTATTGCGCCATGAAAATTGTGATTACGATACGATGATGCATAATGCATACCAAAAACATGATCGACAGTTATTAAGAGCAAGTGTTTTACATTGATTCAAACTCACCTAAATGCTCCACTAGATTTTCTGACATATCCAATCTTCTCAAGCGACGGGAGACCTGTCAAGGAGTGTAGAAAATAAAACACGCGCTAGTTCCGAGAACTTCATTTTTCACGTAAAATTTATGTAGGTGAAGTTTCTCGATTATTTCATTAAAATTAAGTATTTACTTTAAAAGTAGAACCCAAAGGTTAATTTGAAATGTGAAGGTGGAAGCACGACTTGGATATTATGTAGGTAGACAGAACTTAAAAATTATTAAGCAAAAGTGATTGAATTTCATACCTGTGATAAGGCACCAACAGGCACGTTCACAAATTGGTTTTTGTTAAGCCTCAAATTTTCTATCGAACTACCCACCAACGCATCGCGAGGTAAACTTCGTATGTTGTTTCTTGAAAAGTCTACATAATTCAATTTCTGTAAGGAGTAAGGAACAAATAAATCATCAATCAATCAATCATGATCTCATGAAGCAAGTAAAACTTTTAAAAAGACTACAAATCTACTTTTACTTACCGAATTGCGAATAAACAAGATTTCCGGCACGAAGGAAATCTGATTGTTGGCCAAATGAAGAACCTAAAATCAACACAGATAGCAATATAGAGTACATATGTACTATGCACACTGACTGACTGACGGCAAGCACAAAAAAACTGAAAGAGAGTAAAAAACATAAAGGAAAGTCAAAGAATACATTGGAGCTTCTTCATTCAATTCAATTTACTCGTAATAAACTTAATCGTGAACTCCCTCCTCCTCACACATCACATCCCATCGAGTCAGCAAAATCAAGATTTCAGAAGAAAGTTGAAAAGTTCATCTTGTTCTTCTTGACTCATCTCATTTCCCTCCCAAAGAAAAAAAACACATCTCAAGAAAAAAAAACTGCGACACGACTCACCGTTAAATCACGCAAATTAGAGAAGCTCTCCGGGTCCAAACTTGTGATGTGGTTAGACTCCAGCCGTACTTCCTACAAAAAAAAAGAATTTCAACAGAAAAAAACATACTCTTCAAAACTTTTTTCCCAAACAAAAAAAAAATCTTTAAAAGTGGAGGAAAACTTTTATTTGCTACATGGCGGCCGAAGTAATTTGTAATCTGTTCTGACATCACGCTCAAAACTCTTCCCACCCTCCCCTCCTCCTACACCCTTTGACTTGGCTCATTTTATTTTGTTCCTGTCGCTTTCTTCTGTGGAAATTTCAGTATGCATATGTATTCATCCAAGACATGATCGCACCTAATCCTGCCAAGCCAGACTCAGGCCCTCATTTCTTCGAATTCCCTGGAAATCCATATATTTCATCAGTGTGCAACAATGAAACATTCTGTTGCTGTTCGAGTTACTAAAAAAGCTTCAATGGCACCGGTAGAATAGTCGAAAATCCTTATTATTCGATTTCCATTCATTTCATTTGCTACCAGTTCTCCTTTCCAACAATCCAGTATTCACAGTCAGTCCAAGTCCAGTCCAGACAGCTGCCATTTTTCCCATGCAGTGGGGAAAAAAGAAGCGTACAGGCTGCTGGAAAAAAACTTGCTGGAGACTTTGTATACAATGGGGGAAAAGTATCGAAATTCGAAATCCAGTGAGGCAGTTGCAGCAGTAGTACAGTAGTAGTGGCACCACTCTTGCATATATCCAACGAGGGACCAGTAACTCTTTAAAAAAACTTTTTGATTTTTTTCATATTTTATTTTCTCATTCTCCTTTTTTGTTTGTGTCTACTCCTTATTGTTGTGCGCTGGACATGGACATACCACATGCAGACATGCCATCTGCCAAGCTAAAAAAATCTATTTTAAATGCTATCAACATTCCTTTCTATTCTTTAGATAGTCGACTAGTACAAGAAAGTCGACAAAGGAAAAAGAAGTTACTTTTGCTCTCTGAACAACTCCGCTCCTCAGCTCAGCTCACGGCTCAAGCAAGTAAGCTTCAATCGATATCGTTTTGTCGTCGGTTCATTTCATTCTCTCAATCACAAAAGAAGGCAAAGAAGAACGCAACAAAAAAAGTTTTGCTCGCTTCATGCTACTATACTGTTTACGACGACAGCAAAGAAAAAAATATTAAACTTGCTTTAAATTTTTTTAACTTTCCGAAGAAGGTTTGAATTTACCACGCAAAATTACAAGTAAATGCGGGCGCATGAGCAAAATGGTGCAGTTTTAGGTACTCAACTGAATTTAGTAAATGCAAAAGGCTCAAGCTAAACTCTAATAGGAGGAATGCCCAGTTGTTCTTCTGCAAATGAGTTCCAAATTCAGGAAGGACGAGAGACGTGTTAGGATGTTTTGTTTAAAAAATTATATATATGGCTCAAATGAGTATTTTTATTTTCGTTGGATGCTGAGGACGTTTCACGTCCTCGGATTCGCAGCATTTGCTGCTATTCACGCACGACTTG
>JAHZNI010001066.1:0-11814 GCA_027744415.1 Seira ritae
AAGATTCATTATGAATAGTGCTCACTTCAAAAATCTTCAACAAAAGGATTTCATGAGTCACCTGAACTTCTCTATCGCTGCATAATACGAATAAAAAATAAAAAATACTATGAGTTTGTTACAGGTAATTTATTATATTATGTAAAAAAAGTATATTATGGGTGCTATATTATGCGCATTAAAAATGCGTAAAAAGACAAGGCAGTGCTAGGACACAGCCACAGCCACATCCCTCATTTTTTACCAATAAAAAAGTTTAGGTGATCATATATTTATCAAACAAAACACCTGTAACTCTAACCTTACCTCCTCCTTAGCAAAGGCGTTGGCTTTTATCAAGTTATCAAGGCACCAGAGCCGCTGATGGGCTTTACAAAGCGTGAAAGAATACGCGAGATAATGTATTTATTTTTAAGGCTCACTGCTTTAATTGTCTTGTGTCCATCCGGTATTATCAAATTAGGTGGTACATATTGGCGGCTCCTGTAAGAACAATAACAATAAGACTAAGACTTAAAACTCATACAAATATTGCAGAGGGTGGAATGATTTAAAACGTTACGTTTTGAACCAGTACGGCCTGGAACAAATTCATACAAAGACTAAGACTTGTCAGAAAGAAGAAGATTGCGATACATGTGTACAAATAGAGCATTCATGAGGTTCATTACATGATGACTTCTCTCACAGTGATAATGACATTAAGGCAAAGAGAGTAATTTTTTATTCCGCAACCTAAACTTAATTTTTTCTCTCTCTCAAAAAAGAATTATCATCAGAAGTCATCGCCATCAAAAAAGAATCAAAACCATCACAATTGTTATCATCATTAAGCATAAAAAAGGGATTTCCTAAGAAATGGATGAGTGCAGAAGAGTGCACCGTATCGTATCATATCATCGCTTAAATTCAGATTTGAGAGTAAACTTTTTAAAAAATTGCTAGTTTACTTTGTTTATTGTTGCATTGCATTCATTTCTTTTAACTTGGGTCAGGAGGACTCGTGACTCCTTCCCCTTGTCGGAGTCAATGGGGATGGCGATATGATGTAGCATGACCTATTTTTCAATTCTGCCTGTTTTAAACTTTTTAAAATGAAAATGAAGATGCAACAGGGGAGAGTGGAGAAGCACGTTTTGATTTGATTTGAGAGAGGACGGTGTATGAGGCTTTGTTGCATCAACACCTTTTCTGATATCGATGTGATGATTACGATACATAGGGACTTTATTAGCATAATTAGTTTGTCAATAATACAACGAGGAAAGCATGATGGGTTTAGGTTTAGAAGATATTAGGTTATGCAGGGAGACTTATTGTTGTGTAATGTACGTGTGTCCGTCCGTACTTTGTTTTATCATATTATGCCATTGGAATGGAAAAACCGAGGATATGTTTGATGATGACTTTTGCGAACGAAATTTTGAGCGACTTCAAATGTTTAAGGGAAATGACAATATGTATGTATTTGACAGGTTACAAACCTTTAAAACATTCCTAAATATTATGTAATTGACTTGATGTATGTTTATTCTTAAAAATAAACTAATAAATTTTTAGTTAAGAAAAATATTTTTTGATCGCGGTCTTTATAGTTTTGAAAATGAAGCGTGAATGTTTCATTTGATATTTGATTTGCAAAAATTAACAAAGACTAACCGCATTATTATGCATGCTGGATTTCATGTTCAAAGATCCAAGTCAAATTTGCTTTATCGTTCGAGATTTTTCTGTGAGAAAGCAGTTTTTTCAGTCCGATCCCATTTCCTATCTTCGTTAGAGTTTTTCCAACTGAAAATTCAACTTTTCCTCTTTTCAAAAAATTGCGTAAAATCCTAATACACGATTTTACTCGAGATAAAAATGAGAGGTCGACTTGTCGATTAAGGGAGAATGAATGAATTGAACATTACGCTTGATCCATACGATTATGATATGATATCTGCACACAAGTATTAAGTATTGCACACCCACAGTAATATATTATATCTGATATGCATTCATTCATGTAAATATGTACATGAATGACAAGCTTGCGGTATCCTCAAAAAATACTTAACAAGAAAAATTTGAAATTGCCAAATTTAGAATTATACATTTTTTAATGATGATGGAGCTGGTGTTGGTGCTGCGCATTATAATTATTACATCATTGGCAAAATGTCATTTTCTTTTGTCAATGAATGAATTTTATATTATTTTCGAGTTCGAGATGCTTACTCAATTTCTGTTTTTCTTGGTTCGTTGTCGTGGTTCGTACCATTCAGAGTCAAAGCTCCAATTCCTAAATAGGCTTAGAATATATGGGGACTGCCAATTTTTTGTAGCAATATTACATAGGCAATTATAATTACGTTGCATGAGACTTTACCTTCAAATTTTTAAATTGCAGTAATAATAATTGCTATAGTTATAGTGCCACTCACTGAAACTGGAGCTACAGCTATAGCGACGGATGAGGATGATGACCCATTGCATTGGCAACTGGCATAAGAACTATTTTTGGGTACGGAGCCATCAGAGTAAAAAACACAATCATGTTCTCATTTTCGATCGATAAACAAAAGTAAATGAACACACAAACATATTTCAACTTTAATGGAATGACAGGGCAACCCCAAAGCATTCGAAATTCACGCATTGAATTGAATACTGTTAACCCATTTAATTCGCCAAAGAAGCAAGTAAACAAGTTTCGCATCTTCCTCGAGTCAAGATTCAACAAATATTCAAGAAAAATAGAGCTGATTGAGCTCTTCTGAGTTCTGTACATGCTTTTTTTAGGGGCGATTGTGATGACGGAAGGAAGAAAAGGAAATAGCTTTTGTTATCGCACTGCACCTTAAAATGGTGTGCATCTTCATCTTTCTTTACTTCAGAAGCAACATCTATTCACTTTCATTACCTTCTGAGTAAAGTTAGCCATTTGCTTTTATTTTTATTACGGCAATAATATGGAAACATGATGAGAGTACCTATGTTAAGTACATCGTTACAAGATGGTCAATGTGATATGGTAATGGTAATTCGAAACTTGAATTACAAAATTGTAAAAACGAGGTGTCACCATTTTTACTATCTATGTCGATGTGCGTGGACTCTCGATTTCTTCTTCTCTGTTCTCGAATCAAATGCAAAAATTGGGACAAATAATAAAATGTATTTGGTTTAGTAATAGATAGTAATTGATTTTACAAAATGATGATGTCCGACTGATTATGACTGTCCGACTCACTTGTTATTTCCTTAAACTTTAAATAGGCATTTTTTATGGTTGTGACATTTTGTAAACACTCCAATTTACATGCAATTTCTTTGTTACATAGCATCAAAGTAATTTGCTACTACTAACTAACTGCTGTTCCTGTAATTATTATCATCGTCATTATCTTTAGCATCTCTTTCCCATAATTTACAGTTAAAGGATCATATCTGCTGACCTGGTAGGCATAATTATGGACTTCTTGACACTTGAAACCAATATGTTTTTGCGAATAGAATTTAGTACATCATTTTAAATGACACGTGTCGAAAAAATTCCGATGAATTTGCATATAATATGCTTTGGGGATTGCATGTTGCTTTTCAAACCCCAATCGCTTGATTTTCCTAAGGAATGGCCGAACTTGAAACTTCCGGTGGCCCTTGTATGTTGTAAGGCGGCATTCTCACTTGACTCAAGTCAAGACAATCCAAGAAATATCAGGGTCTTACCTTGTAAAACGATATATTTTTTAAATACTATCTCAACTTCATAATATTCTGTGGTCGGTATATAGTCGTCCTAAACGCCCTTCTTAACTCCTTTTTTAATGACTGACGTAGTATATTTTTGCATTGTTTACCTCATTGTTTGGAAAAAACAAGAACAACCCTGTAAAATGGCATACGTGTGGTGTGGCGGTGGCACTGCCACTGCACCTTACAACCCCGCACTCGCACTTGCAGAGATAACATTATTCAACGTGCGCATTTATAGAATTACATAATTGAAGCCATGTTTGACCCAATTCCGTTTGTCCCAGAGCTTCTTTTTTTCCTATTGCAATTGCACTACAATTGCGTACATTGCATTGCATTTGGCTTCTTGACTGTTGACTATCTTGACTCTTGACGAGACGAGGCAGGGAAGAAATTAATTACATGCTCGTTTCATTATTATAAATTCTCTGCTTTTGTTTGTGATTTACCAAGTTGAAAAAACAAAAAAAAGCTATTAATATATCAGCCTGTGCCAGAAACAAATGTAGTTGTAGTCTCACTGTAATTCTAATTGTGTTGGTTGAGGTTCAGAAAAGACGAAATTGACGTGTTCTTAAATACATAATCAACTTTTAATCACTAACACAAATACAAATACAACGGCAAAGGAAAGGGCAAAGTGGGCATGGTCATTCTTCATATTTAAATTATATTTTTCCTAAAAAAAAATAAGTACTATAAATGAATGAATGTTTATTCCTGCTTCTTTCTTTCAAAATTAGAGCTGCAGATATACTGCATTCAGTTTCGAAATAGGGCACCCGATTTCAATTTATCGAAACTGATCGATTGCGAATAAATGCGAATTAATTCATCACGCCAATTTACATTCGAAAACAAGTGTAAGGAATTTGATCAGGTGCATATAGATTTTTTCCTGTCCTCTCAATCAATTTCAAATAAAATGATGAGAATGACTGATATATAACCTATATTTGCAAATGAATCAAAATTTGAAATGAATAAATTCTCATTTTTTTCGAAAATTGTGAACTAGTTTGTCAAGCTCGTAATTCCTCATGAGATGATATTATGATGATGGCTTCATTTTCATCACCTGTAGAAGTAATGTAAGAAGAAGGGCGCTAAAGAGCTTAGGGATACTTTATGAATTGCAATGCTGAAATGCAGATCGTCAGCCATTTAGATTGAACATTATAATTACCTAAATGTATTTGTTGAAAAGGGAAAACAAAACAGAAGCTAGAAGAATAATTTTTTTTCATGCTCTATAACAATTTCCATTTTTTATTATAGCGTAACCAATTAAAGTACTCTAGAGGGGTAAGAGACTCGAAAAAGAGTTCTTCCTCTTTCGAAGAGAAAAATGATTCATGTTTTGGATGATGAGAAGAAACGTTTTAATAATGTCTGTCTAACCTATCCTAGTCTACTACTACATATTCCCAGAGACAGGGGGAAATGCACACGCCAAAAGAGGAGGAGGAGGGAATAAATGGGTACGAATTGAGTTGGATGTTGCGTTGGATCACTGCCAAAATAAAACGCACAACTTGATTTGGTCCTTAAAAAACAAACAAGATAAGGTGCTTTTATGATCGCATACGGCAAACGGTGGCGTGTGTAATACTTATGATAAGTAGTTTAAGCGCCTAAACGCTATAAAAATAAGAATTTTATGGCATTTTAAAAAGTAAAAGAAAAATGTGAATGCTGAAATACATACGTATTATGAGTTTTTTTGTATTGAGTTGAGTCTGACTCTTGAGTCTGAGCTGCCAAAAATAAAAATAAATTTTCCCTAAATTATTGCAAATTGCAATAGATATGATATGTATTATGGAATGAGTTTACTGGCATTTTCCTGATCAAGAAGGCATGGCCATCTGAGTAAATAATCTTTTGCATGTGTACCGAATTAGGTAGCTCAAAAATTATATAGAATTGCCAACGGACCGGAATAATTTTAAGGGATTTTGTATTTATAAAAGATATTCTTGAACCCTCATAAGTTCCACTAAGATCGGCTTGGATGAGTCTGAAGGGAAGAAGATTCACAGAGATTGACTATCGATGCTAGGAAAATTTTGGATAGAGTTTAGATTCACTTTAACTCGAACTCCTTGGTAGGTATTTAATTGAGTTAGGAAAAATAGCTTAAGGATGGTAATGGCTGGCATACTTTTACTTTTTAAATTCTAGAAAAGCAAGTCTATTTTTAATGATATCTGCTGGGGTATAAGGCTAATGCAATAAATATGCAAATTATGTACCCTTTTACCTTTGCCCCAGCATGATACTACGTTTTCGCTGGACGAGAAAATGCTAGACCAACTGACTTATTTATTTTGCATTTTCCATTGCAAACTACTCCCTTGGTCGTGCTTCATCAATATCAAAAAAGCTTAATCAAATCAAGTGGATAATCAATAGTCGACATTGCAAATTGCGCTTCATGTGTAGTGTGACAATGACAATTACGCTTAAAGTGCTTACTAAGAAATAACCCTCTTTCAAACCCTGTCGGATCCATCCAAGTGTAAATTATTGGTTTGGAAAATTCGCAATCATATCACACCAGCATAAATAATCATACATATAATGAAATACACGATTTTCATAATTGAATTTTCTGAAGGTGTTGATAACATCTGAAAAATATATATTGACGATTGGCGAAACCACAACAATTACACAACTAACATAACAGATCAGAGAGGTACGTCATCTTCTTAGGTACATAATCTCTTGCTCTGAACTGAATCCATGATGCCAATAACAGTCGTCATCATCGACACCATCATCGTCATTGGCTGTGGAAGCCATAGCATAAGTAAGAAGACTACCTGATAATGTCATCATTTAGCTTTAACCTCCCTCGATTTTTAATTACCCCTCCTTCAGTAGCTTCAAAGATCCCTATCGGAAATTACCATGATTAATATTTTAATAAATAAAGTGTATATTAATTTTAATGCATGCCCAAATGGACCTGAGACCTCATTACAGATAGCATTCGTGATAAAAATAAATAACTTTTTTATAATTCACCTTTTTCCACCACACTAATTCAATAATACTCAACACATTTTTAACGACATGATATGAATTTTTACGGCCGTTTTTGAGGGAATCTCAGTCAGTAATTCACATAATGACAAAAACGCTATCATGAGTAAGACATGCGAGCATTATAATATTTTTTAGAGTACACACCTCTTCAGTTTAAAAATTGCCATGTGTCAATTGCGTCATTAGAAAATATATCGCTGAAGAAAAAAGGTACCTGAACTGATGAATTGCACCTGACATGCATTATGCATTCTTCGTGTACCTCAAAAAGTCAAATCAAAATTAATGCACCTGAAAACTTCCTCTATGAAAATGCAACAACTGCAACGCAACAGTAACAGCAACAAGATTGACAAAAATATATGTCTGTCCTCAAGATAAGAATCATAATATTCTGATCTGATCCGAAACTGCGTTTGATTTTTCACAAAACCTTCAAAATTCACTCGGCTCAGCCTCAGCCCAACTTCAGTTTATCTGCATTTTTAAAGCTAATTTGAGCTTTTGTTTGCACTAATAATCAAGATTGTCATATCGAAGCTTTTTAGGAAGGCATTTTTACAGGTAGTTTCCTCATTTGCGTTAATTACCCTATCTCTTATCTGTGATCTGGATTAACGCTAAAAAATTACGTTTCATTAAAAAATAAAACAAAACTCCACATAAGTTTATAGTTTATCTACATCACTGTACATTTTTTCTTCCTTCCGAGTTCTTCAACTGTCACCTGCATATTTTTTCAGGACATGGTCAACAGTGTGGATTAATCACTGTATCAAAAACCGCAATAGAAGATGCAATGCTCTGAACATGAGTGCGTGGGTGGGTGTTCTCATGAACAAGAACAAACAAACAATCTCACTTTTTTGTAGAGGCATAATATTTTCTTGACTTTCATATCCACACAATCCACCCACACCTGCAGGGGTGGATATGGATGATGATGCTGATGATATGATGACGTTGTTGCTGTTGTGGTTTTGCATTTTTCTTTCCTTGACAGATAAACAAACTTCAAGCTTGTTTCNTTGTTGCTGTTGTGGTTTTGCATTTTTCTTTCCTTGACAGATAAACAAACTTCAAGCTTGTTTCTCACACTGTGACAGACTTCACACATCTTTATCTTTCCTTTTCGAGATTTCTTCCTGAATCTGAAGGAAAAGCATGAAATATGAATTCAATTGAAATCGATATGATTTAAGCAGAGGATCTTCCTCTTTAGCCATTCATTCATTCATTCATAAATGCATGTGTATGGTTCGATGGACTCTTCTACACGAACTTGGTACATATCGGTATCAATGCTCGCTTATAGCATCAACACATCACAACACCTGCCATATCGCGGAACACAAAATTAGTACCACAAAAAGCAATTCATATTTTTCCTAAGCTCCCCCAATAGCAAATAGCAGTATATTTGTCCAATTAAATCGTGTGAAATTGTCATTGTCACATTTTACTTTCATTTTTTCTTCTTCTGCGGTCAGACTCTGAGAGGAGATACCTAGGTGCTATTTTTATGATTTCGACAGGTGAATTGGTGAATATCATTCATAGCCTCTGGCATTTAGTAATAGTAATCAGCAGTTAAAATGGAGCTGAGCTGAGATTGAGATGTTTGAGAAATAAACTTTTACCAATATTTTTAATGCTGGGAAATATGCCATGAAAAAGTAAATGACAAAAAAATTGTGAATTGCATGCGTGTCATATCGCCAGTCATGTCATGTCACTTCATCAAATTATCAACGATTTTGTGAATGTGCCTACTCTACTTCATGATGACTTCAGTTCTTCTGTATTACGGCACATGATTCATGAATCATGAAATTATCATTGCACTTTACTTTTTTCAATTGTTTTTTGTTCTTTATCACCACCACCACCATAATCACACTCGTGTGTTTTTTTAAGAATTAGCTCACTCATTCAATGGCACTGATTACATTCCTAAGTCGAAGGGTACTTGAGACTGAGCATTTGAGACTTGGCCGTACCTATTCTCAACCTTTAGAGCTCTTTGACGTAAAAAAATACATAACGCTATTTTGGCTCCCAGGAATTTTTGTGCTGATTCCTTTAAAAACAAATTAATTTATGGCAAATTAATAATAATCTACAGCGAATCATTACCGTCTTTTTCTCTTAACCTTGCACTCTCATTTGTAAGTAGTTTTGTTCCCATTTTTGTTGGTTTTGTGGAGAGCAGAGGATACATAAATGATCACGATGATATTTATTGAGATGTTTTACAGAAAATAAATCTTAAGCTATAAATAAAGTATAATCTGATTCGAATAATTTGAAGAAACACTTGTAAATGCAATATTTTAATATTACAATAAAAATCGGTTTTGATCTGCCTATCTCATGTAAATAATATAGTTCATGGTATGACTATGACTTAAAATATGAATATACCATAATAGTTGAAAAGGGTACATGCGGCGAAGAAATGCGTACGTGATGTGCAAAAAAATTCAGATGAGTCTGCCTAGCGCGCTACCTGACCAAGACGCATCTTTGCAGAAACAAAGTTGAGAAATGAAATGGGATTCTAGTCCTAAATGTTAATGCATCTAAAATGTTGGCAAGTCCGTTTCGACAGGCTATAGATAATGAATAGTTTCAGAGGAAAAGTCCGAGGGAAAAGAAAAACTTTTTTCTGTGAAATGTGGGATTATCACATTTTGAATGTTTGAAGCTCTTCCTTAAATAATAGGTACAAGTATAGGGTAAGGCCCAAGATATGTGCTTAATAATCAGAATCACAGCACTTACTGTACTCATCCTCCCTCGCGCATTGAGCACGCAAAATATAATACCTACTGTAGCAACGTCACGAGAACACGATTTAGTCAACCCAACGGAATAGAACGATGTTGCATACAATTATAGGTTCCATTTGCGTAGGTTCCGAATCCTAGACCAACGGGCTTCGGAACCCAGTTTTGTTGTGTTTTAATGGAACCTCGCAAACAAGTTTCATGTAACCAATTAAATATTTCTAAATCTACAGTTTACACGAACGAGCTTAATGATTATATTGCCCAAACAATTTGACGAATTGCATCAGTTATGCAACAAGAGGCAGAGAAAGCAGGTATTCGAATATCAACATTTGTGCTAAATTACCAACAGACAGACGGACCGAAACATGAATTCTCATAAGATCAATAATTATGTTCTAAAATTAAAACGAGAGTCTTTTTTAAAACACTGTCTGCCTGCTTCTTATTATCTAAAAATAAAATATGAATTAGGTATGTTTCATGAACACATGTACTCGTGTTTTTGCACATGTACGTGGTTGTATTCCACTGATGAAGATGTACCCTTGTGGAATGCGAAATTTTCACGATCAAGGCTTATAGGCTCTCCTCAGCTCAGCTCAAAGCCTCATCAAAATCAACCCTGAAATAAAAAACCTCAAAGGGATAAGGGCTTCTTAGCAGGCATATGAATTTTTGTGTACTTTTAAACCGCAATTACAGACATAAACGCAAACCCATAAAGATTCTTTTTTTGCCAACTTCACATGTTCGTTCTTGAAAAAGGCTTATCATGAATATAATATTTATGAAGGGTATCTGCAATCTGTATGAAATGAATGCATGTGCCGGAATATTTTTGAAAATAAAGGGATGAAATTTTTTTTGTTGAGCTTCTTTAGTGCTCCCACTGTTTTTGAGTAGGTGCTAAGTTTAGAAGTGTATTAAAAACAAAAGTTATATTTTTGCTCGTTCTGAGAATGAGAATTCAGAACCAGCGGCTTGAAACGTTTTTTGAAAAAGATGAAGAAGATGCGTTGATGATGATGATAATGATGAATTGAATGCGATGTGATGCGATGGTTTTACGAATGTGTTTATATTTTTACATTGCATTAAGAAGGTATTGAAGAAAAACTGAAGGGATGGCGAATGGTTTGAGAGGAGGACTACTTTAAGATTGAAGATTTTGAAACACTCCTCCTGCAAAATACCAGGTGCAGTTTATGAGATGCCTTGAAAGAAGACGCATACATTGATTCCCAAAAAGTAATACATATTTAGGCATTCGAAAGTAGTTAAGGGTTTCAATTACTCTCAATTCACTTTTTTCGGGAGAGGGAAAATCGGGGAAAGTTGAAAGTGTGACGTCAGCCGCAGCCAGGTCAGCAGGTGCCATTTAAAGGACATGGAAGGATCACTCTTCCTTCCAGGAAAACAAGAGGAGTGCCTAAAAGTGTAAAATTAAAATGTGAAGCATTAAATCAATTCAACTCGACAAATCTAGTTTTTGTGAAAAGTTGATGGAGGGAAAAGGAGGCAGGATGTATCGTCTTCTGAAGGACCTGCTCAACTGGAAGGTGAGCCTGTATATAAAACTAAGACTGGGAAGAAGATGTCAAGCAAGCAACGTAGCCATGTCCATGTCAGTGTTCCTTTTTATATCACTTTTATGTATAGTGGACTGCTCAAGTGCAAGTGATGATAAAAATATCCAGTCAAATCTAGTACGAAATAGTGAATTTAGGCGGACACTAGATCATGGTATATTTAGGCACGATTATAATCCCTTCCCTCCAAGGAGTGATGTGGGGAATGTGGAAACAAATGTTGGAGTCGGAGGATCATCTTCCTCTTCATCCTCTTCTTCCCCTGACCATAGGGACCGGTACAATAGCTACGATCGCTTCAAGAGGAGCGTCAACTCCCTAAATTTCCACCCGAAGCCCAGAAATGAGTCAAAAACTGTGGGACTGAAGCCAATGCGAATCTTTAAATATGTCACGGAAGACGACGTGATCACTTCACCCACGCATGAAAATCGGCATAATCCCCACATTACAGTTTTCCATCCCCTCGTCAACATGGGGAAAAATGAGACGGAAGATAAGGAGCAGAGGATCGTTGGTGGTGCAAAGATTAACCTCAAAGCTAAGTTGGATAAAAAAGTGATTAGTGCAAATGAGGCCAATAAAAATAATAATAATGAGTCGGACAGTGAATTGAAAAGAAAATCTAATGCATC
>JAHZNI010001067.1:0-11873 GCA_027744415.1 Seira ritae
ATGACGATGAAATGAAGAAGGTTACATTTTCTAGTGAAAGCAAAATTAATGCTTCTGGTGAAGTCATGATGTGAAGTGAAGTGAAGGCAGGCATGTCAGAGGAATGTGAGATGCACGCTATGGCTCTGGCTATTGGCTATGCATGTCGCGAAGATACATAAATAATATTATAAATGTCGTGATACATAGTTTATTAGCGTTTGAGTTTGAACTCTAGTGTCTATAGCTTACAAGCTTTCTAGAAATTAGAAATTTTATGCTGCGGAGTGATCTGCACGGCTTCCTTTTTTCGGAGAAGAAATTTGACAAGAAAAACTTGAGCGGTTCAATTCCTGTGTCAATAGTCAATACTTGAGTTCAGCATTGGCCATACTAGAGCTAAAATGTAAAATTGCATGAGTAATAGAATGAATGAATGAATAAAGGTTATTTTATTGTCTCTTATGGTTCCCTCTTACATAAATACAACAGTCAAATATATAAACTTATGTTACTTAACGTTAGATTGAGGCATATTACAAATTATATAATCAAATAATAACTAACCAGTACAATCATATCTTAGATCAACTTAATCACAGTCAACTTCAATGTTTTTGTTTACGGCAGATTCACCATCTTCAGTGAATTTTTCGCTCTGTAAATTAAAAATATATTTGTGGGTTAAACGCTTAAAACTCCTAAGGTTAACAAATTGTCCTTTTATATCTTGTGGAATATTTATCCATTCTTGTACCGCATTATATCTGAACATTGATTTCCAGTAAATACTATTTACAATCATTTAAGGGGTTATGTGTGTTTTATTTCTAGTGTTTTGCACTTCTTTGCATTTGAAGTTGATGTAGTTGTAAAAATACCCATCGCGAATTAGGTAAGCAGTCTTAAAGGTAAGTATTAATGTATCATACATAACAAGATAGTTGGAGTGTAAGAAATCAGTTTTCTGGCACATTTCAAAAGATATGCGGTCGAATTTTCTCTTGTTAAGTACAAACATAGGTAGGTGCACATTTTATAATTGGATGGATTGTTAAAGCATTGACACCATTTCATACTTAAAGCTATTTGGTTGTATTTATTTCACCAGACAGATAGAAAAATTGCCAAAGACGTAATATGATAGGAAGTTAGAACTAATTGACTTATAAATTATTAATAAATTAGTATCCCATTAAATGAATTTTTGACCAAAAGATTTCTACGCATCCATTTTTTAGATTTCAGAACTCCAATTCAGCCCGGAAAATATCATCTCATGTTTTTTTATCCATGTGCATCATTTGTTTGGTTTCCTTCCTTTTACCCAGCATCAGGCGCGTATCCTCGAAATTTTTCCTGGAGGGGCGGCAGGGGGGGAGGGCAGTAATGTATAATAACTAATTTGCATAATTCCTGTCTATGTATTTTGCATTGCACTAGCGAATTTCAGGAGGGGCAGATGGCCCCCCCTGCCCCCCCGGTGGATACGCCGCTGCCAGCATCACTCATCTTAATCTCCAAATTAGAAAATCAATTGAGGGATCAAATCAGATATAATATGTATATGCATGCATTGCATAGCTTTTAGTATTTCCGTCCAGGAGAAATAATATCAAGCCTACATACATAACATCCGTTCTTATTCTACTCCTGATCTGATCTGATCAGTGGAGTGGAGAATGCAATTTTTCTCAATCTCTCTTCCTCTTTAACATGCACAAATCACTCATCAGCATCAACGCATCAACATCGCTTGTCTTGTCAGTCACACTCACAAAACAGAATAGATTACTTCTCTATTCTATTCTATACTATAAGGTTGAGTATCTCTATCTATCTATGCATCTGCGATGGAAATAGAGAGAGAAGAAGAGGAGAAACTCACAGTTTCCACTTCCACTTAAAATCCGTGATGTATTTCTCGACAGATTTACATAGAAAAGACATTAATTTCTCCCGGTGGCGTACTGATATCAACGGCAGACACCAAAAAAAATATATCCACTGCAAGATGTACATATGTAGTCCTCTAGTCCTAAAGTAGTCCGACCAAACAGGATTTTTTGTAGGTTCAAATTTTAAGCCTCCTCGCGATCACCATCACAATCACGAGTTACGATACATTTACAGATATTATGTAAGGTGCACTATGTACTTCAATCTTCAATTCAACTTGAACAAGTCAGAACGAGTGTATGTATTTTTTTGTATCCGAGTAAGAGCCTCTATTATTCCCGTTGACATTTCTACCGGCGTCATGTCAGCAGGGGGTTTAAATTAACACGCAGGAAAAGGAGCCATCCCTCTCTCACTCACTCTAACTTTGCGATGTTCATGACATCTTCTGTTCTCTTGAGGAAATTATCGTTTCTAGCCAAATCAACCGTGTCTTCAACAGTTCAAATAAAAATATCCTTTTTTTCCAGAAACGATATTACATATTATTATTCGATATGCTTTGATTCTTTCCAGCAGTAAGTTTGGTTGAGGCTGTGATCACCATGCCGCTTCATTACAACCTTTTATTTTTTAAGGAGACAGGATGAATACGGGACACAGGAGTAGTAAAAAATAAAAAAAATTATTAAAATCCACACCGGTTTAAACATCCCAAGCTTTTAGCTTGTCTCCTGTCTCCCTTTTTTTATTATTGTCCTTTTATTTTCCTTCCATCCCAGTGTCTCCCCATTTCATTTTCCAAAAATTTAATTACGGATCTGTTCCAAGAGTGTGTGCAGTGCAGTGCTAGTAAGTGCATCGCATCAAAAAATCCCTCTTTACATAATATCCTCCTGATAAAATAATGGGGAAAGTATTTAATAATAAAAAATTCGGGAGCTTGGCGTTGGCATGCTAAGCTCCAGCTTAATTGACCTTTAATTCCAGTCAGAGCTTTCGCACGTGCTGCTCCTGTCTTTGTCATGCTCCTACTTTATTTTTAAAAGCAGAAGTGCATTTCATTCGTTCCGAGAAAACGTGTAAAAATTTTCAAATTAAAAAAAGCAGCCTTTGTAATCTATGCCATGAGGACAGGACTGGGACTTCATTTTCAACACTTCAAACAAAAAAGAGCCAAGCCATGCCGATGCCATGGCCATCCATAGTTTACCTCCGGTGTTTGCATTTTTTAACACTTCTCCTTCTTTTGTTTGGATCACATCACATCACCACATCACAATGAAAAAAATAGCCACATCATTTTGTGCTTTTGTATTTTACTGTGCACTGTACAATGTACAGTGGTCACATCCCTCGGGCGACATCATGTCCATGTGCCTATTGTCTTCCTCTCTCTCTCTGGTTTATTTAAATTGAAGTCGTTGTCGTTATTTAGGTTTGATGAGCTACAGCTACATACAATGTAAACAAAAGAGCGTAGGAATATGCATACATATATATATTTTTTAAATCACTCTTAATCCTGTCCACTCCTGTAGCTCGACCATTGTATTGTGCGGTGCGGTATTAATCAAGCATTAAATGAAGTCAGCTTGTCACTCACAATCAACTACTATCAACAATGATGAATGATGCTCGAGCTGCGGGAGCAGAATTAGGTAGAGAGAGAAGACAGGACTTACTCTCTCTCTATGGTTTATTTAAATTGAAGTCGTTGTCGTTATTTAGGTTTGATGAGCTACAGCTACATACAATGTAAACAAAAGAGCGTAGGAATATGCAGGTATATATATTTTTTTAAATCACTCTTAATCCTGTCCACTCCTGTAGCTCAACCATTGTATTGTACGGTATTAATCAAGCATTAAATGAAGTCAGCTTGTCACTCACAATCAACTACTATCAACAATGATGAATGATGCTCGAGCTGCGGGAGCAGAATTAGGTAGAGAGAGAAGACAGGACTTCATTCCCTCTCGGAATCTCTATTGACATTATCTAATCCTTTTGTTTGCATTACATATTGTTACCTGAATTGAGCTGAAAGCTTAACTATGCATATGTTTGTTCGTACTTATGTAACTCTCACCGGCTCACTTGCTGCTTTTGTTTTGTCTTTTGTCCATGATTGTAAATTGAATTTGGTTAATTTTTATGCGCTCATAATTATTAGCTTATTGCTGCATTATATGTATTATGGTCGAGTAGGTTTGAAATGTGGTTTAGAAAAAAAATTACTGTGTTTGGTTTCGCTACTAGATAAGTCGATACAGAGATACGGCAAGTTTTAAAATAAATGCTGTTGCAATCAAGGGTTCCGATGGGGATATTGATGGGAAATGTCCAAATTTTGACGAAGAGAAGTTTCTGGAGAAGTTCAGGATTACCATGAATACTCAATAATTCAGGTGAAATTAGGAAAAAATTAGAGAACCACGAAATACATTTTCTTGATATGATGACTTTACAAGACGAAGTCCCATTGGACAATTCTGCATGTTTCTTGGAATTTATTGAGAACAGAGATACATTATGGACACTAAAACTATGATTCATGGTAAGAATTAACGCTGAAGAAGTAATGCGACTATACGGGTATCAATGCATTACAACGAGAATGTAACTATGTATAGCGTTATTTGAATTAGCTTAAAAATCTAGAAATTTTGGCTCACATTTTTATTCTAGATGTATTAACTTCGTAAGTCACAGTTCCATAATCACTTCGAATTCGTATGTTAATTAAAATGATTTGAAGATCTAACATTGAAATTAAGCTTCAAAAAATCACAATAACATTCCGCTCTGCTATTTCAGTAATGTGCAAACCGCCCGGCGGGACCACCTGGCGGTAAAAAAGACCCAAACCTCCCCGCCACCGCCGGGTATTTAAGGCGGGGAGGTCGGCGGGCTGACCAGCGGTGGGAATCGAATGGTGGGGAGGTCGGCGGGGTGACCACCGGTGGGAATCGATTAGCGGGTAGGTCGGCGGGGGCCATTTATTGCTATTACTTCTTATGGGGTGCGGTCCAAAAGTGGGGTGGTAAGGAAGGCGGTACCAAATCTCGGCGGTAATGTATGGCGGGGTGGTTGGCGGGGGCTGCTTCGGCGGTTGGCAAATGGTGGGGCGGTTGGTGGTCGCATTTGTTGGCGGGGAGATTTGGAGGGCGGTCACATAGTTGGCGGTTTGCACATCACTGTGCTATTCACATGAAATGTAACTACATGATACATATATTTAACATAACTGTTAAATCCAGACATTCTGGCTCAAATTTTTACTCTAAATACATCCCAACGACCCTCTTTTAACATCAGTTAAGTCGCCATAAATAAACCAAGAAAAAAAGTCACGGACTTTATTTTCTATTCAAATTACAAATCCAATTCTTCTTTCCCTAACCCAACTTTCTTTCTTCATTGCATTACTTACATTAAGTATTGTCCACCTGTCGTTTTTCCTGTCGGTTCCATTGAGTAAACTCAATGGACTGGGGAGAAGTGGAAACTTGTAGAAGTCCATGTAAATTGTATTTTTTAAATTTTTTGTGCTCATCATTAGCTTTCTTGACGCATTATATTATGACGGAGTAGGTTTGAGAGGCGGTTTAGAAAAGAAATTACTGTATTTGGTTTCGCTACTAGATAGATACAGAGATGTGGCAAGTTTTAAAATTAATGCTGTTGCAATCAAGGGTTCCGAGGGGGATATTGATGGATTGGTGGGATCTGTCCAAAATGTTTGGCATTTATTTCAAATCTTTGAAAAAAAGTTCAGGATTACCATGAAGACTCAATAATTCAGATGAAATTAGGAAACCACGAAATAAATATTCTTGATCCACGAAATAAATTTGCAAGGCGAAGTCCCATTGCACAATTCTGAAAGTTTCATGGAATTTGCATGAATATACAGATACAGTACAATTACAATTTACCGTGAGAAAGATACCATTTCTGTCTGGTTATCAACGTACTATAATTAGAATGCAACCACAGTTATTTGGGATAACTTAAAAATATATACATTTTGGGTCAGATCTAAATACATCCCAAACGACCATCATTTTACATCAGTTAAGTCGCCATAAATAAGCCAAGAAAAAACTCCCCATTTCTTTTCTATCCAAATCCAATTCTACTTTCCCTAACCCAACTTTCTCTCTTCATTGCATTACTTATATTATTGTCCTCCTCTTTTCTCCTGTCGGTTCCATTGAGTAAACTCGGTGGACTGGGGAGAAGTGGAAGTGAAAAACATAATAGGTAGGTATATGACAATTGACAACCCAACTTTCTTTTACGATTGTGCGTACATTGCAACAACGTCCATCACCGCAAGTTAAGTAGCAGCTTATGAAGGCTCAATAATCCTTTTAAATGAAAAGGGTTCACCATTGTTTGTACTATTTCTCATTCATTTTATTACAAAAATACATGCAGAGCATGGAACAGATATGCATTAACTAGATACCTAACATATTATGGTAAAGAAATATTCAACTCAGCTTCGCCACTCTTGTAATATAATAATGTGCTCGATAGCCATGCAGACTGAGAAAGCTTCAACAGAAAAAAATCAATATAAATCACTCTACCCTAACTAGTAAGTGACAAACTTCATTAATCGAGTTTCCGGACATAAGAAATAATATTTTAGGGCAATTAGCACCTGCTAAACACGATTATGACCGCAGCTCTGCTTTCATCCTTAATTAATTTTAACTTTAGTTTTAAAGTTGGTTAGTCGAGACGCATTGCTATGCCATATGCCCATGAGAAATGCAGACAAGAAGCATGTTGGAATACAGACGTTGACTATGAGTTGGAGTGGAGCAAATGAAACAAATTCAAAATATACGCGCAGGATTTCAAATTCACAATTTATTTCATGCATAAACATACATATAGTTATTCATTGTCAGAATTCTTATTCAAACTACATAGTTAACTTTGCTCCAACTCATTGGATAGAGAGCAGCATGTAATAGTAATGGGAAATGCGACTCGTCTAACCAACTTTAAAACTTAAATTAAAATTAAATTAATTAAAGACCAAAGCAGAGCTGCTGTTGTCATTTTCGTGTTCAGTAGGTGCTAATTGATCTAAAATATTATTCCTTATGTGGAAACTCAATTAGATGAGTGCGTCACTTACTAGTAAGTGTAGTCGAAACTGTCAAGAAATTGCACAAGAGAAATTTGTCGTACGTTGAACTTAGTTTTTGCATTTGATCTCTGAGAAATGAGATCACTATACGCACTACACACAGATCTATCAGATCAGGTCCACTTTAGGTTCGGGAAATTGCAATTGGATCTTTAAAAAATATTTTGATTGAAGTGGATATTTAGGCCATTATTATGGTTTTACTGTTGTTTGGTTTACTGGTGTGCTTTTTTTGAGAAAATTAGAAATGGAATGAATGTGAACGAGAAATTGAATGGAATGAGAAATGGAATGAAGGGGAAAATGTGAGAAAAATATGCATGCTTGATTTGTTGTCTACGTGAGCTTTTCATGGACTTTGAAGATGTATTTGGATGGGTGGCTCATTAGGCTCTCGTAAAACAAACCATGACATGAAAAAGGCAAAAGGTACCCTTCAGGTACCTTAAGGATTTCATGGGTCCTGTGAAAGGGTGCCTCATTATGCTCTCGTAAAACAAACCATGACATGAAAAAGGCAAAAGGTACCCTTCAGGTACCTTAAGGATTTCATGGGTCCTGTGAAATCAGTAGGAGCATTCATAAAAATAAAGCGGATTAGTTTGCAGCAATGGACGGTGCGGCAATGGACGTTCTACCCTTACATAGGTATAAAGTATGAAGATGCTTATCTGCTCACCATGAATCAGACCCTTTCTTAACCAATTTCCAGTGAAAAAATCCACAGCGATTTTTTTGCCTCTGTCTGTCTATCTGTCTGGTCAGGTGGAAATGTCAGTTTTGCAGAGAAGATGTAATGATTACAAACATTCATATACACATGCTACTTATACAATTTACCATTCTACTCATCTTCATCATCATCACCTCTAAAAAAATGAATAGCTTTTCTTGTCATGGAATTTATTTTTTGCAAAGACTGCTGGAGTCATCTCCTCCAAAAAAATTTATTTACCTTTCGAAATGGGATTTGCTTTTGCTTTGCATGTCGTAGGATAAAAACTTGTTTCACTTAAAGTAGTTTAGAAAATAAACAGTGAAGGATTCTCGGAGGGAAAAAATAGGCAATTTTCTTAAAGTTGTTTTAAGAAGATTTTACTTTGTGTTTTGTTTAAAAAATTTTTGAATTGTGTAAGAAAGTGCTTCAGTCTCAAATCGTTATCATGAGGATCGTCGTCGTCTTTGGGCTTTTGGATGGAGATGGAGAAGAAGGCCAGATGCAACAAGCTGTATGCTATTCATCTTCCTCTAAAAAAGAAGTTTAAAATGGGATATTTATGTTTGAGGTTTTTTGTCTTCTGTTATTGTTACTATTATCTTCATCCTTGTTTTTAAAAAAAATTGAAGATGAGATATCTTATTTTANTATTTATGTTTGAGGTTTTTTGTCTTCTGTTATTGTTACTATTATCTTCATCCTTGTTTTTAAAAAAAATTGAAGATGAGATATCTTATTTTAAGAGAATGGGAGCAAGAATAACAGCACAACCACACCATTCAAAGAGATGTTTATTTGTCTTGTGGTTTTTTAAACCAAAAGTGAAAATATTTCTCTTTCGTACATCTTCATGTTCATATGAATAAATATCGCGGGCTCTGTCCTGTATTAGACTTTCCATTTATATCAGTTAAGAGGGGGAAAAGAAATTTACTCACACTTTAAAAGTTATATTTTGACTCTCTGGGAAGAAGTAGGTAGTTCTTGCTGACAAGAACTTCCTAGAAAAAGCTCTTATGTATGAATTTCCTCAATTCAGGGAATCATTAAATGTGCAACGCAGGCAGACAGAGCCAAATCCAAATCCAAAAATTTATTTTTTCCTCGAAAGACGAAGTAATGAAATAAATATTCAGTCCATTGTTTAGTCCATTTTAGGGTGAACTGAGCCCACTTATCCCATGAAGGGACAGTTTTGCACAATGAGCGTTTATGATTTAATGAAAAGCAGGGAGGAGGACCGACCCTCCACGACGGAATTTTAAGAGAAAATCACATTTTCCTTAGAATTGGTTTATCTTATCTCCTCCTGAATGAGCAGATGGTTTTCGCTGATAGACACTAGCCATTGTCCACCTCATTACTGCAGAGTCAACAGTGCTCACAATGTACATGTCAAGAAATCATGTTCTCAAACTGTAAAAATTTTTACTCTGGCTCTGGCCATTTAGCGCACGGAATATACATTTTAGGAGTGGTCCTTTCTGCCTCACATTTTGTGGCTTGGCATAAATAAAATAGTTATTTTACATGTGTATTCAACTTATCTAAACAAATTTCTGGGGAATAAGCAAGCATAATATGTACATAATAAGTTATTGTACAAAAAAGGTACACATTTTATTCTTGTGCTGTGACAAGCTGTCATAAAAGTTGACATTTTCTCGTCAAAAAATATCCAAAGCCATACGTCCATAGTCATAGTCCGTATTGCCTATTACAATAGCGAATTCTTCCTTTCCACCTTTTTCCTGTATTCTTTATTACTGGCATTCACATCCAAGTATGTATTGGTATTTAGCTTTTATACACCCTTTGGCATTTCCTAGCTAAGCTTATATAGTTTGTTGCAGGTAGTGGCAGTATCCGTAATAATAATAATAAAAAATTTTGAACAAGATAAAAAAGGGAGATATATTATTTTCCTTGTTTACGCGCACCTATTTTACCATTCAATTCCTCCAGAGAAGAACGCGAGCGAAGTTCTTGTAAAATAAATAGGACATAAATTTTCTACATGACTTTTTCCACAGATAAAAAAAATTGTGTGATAGGAACTTGTAGCAGGTATACATAATGATGCCAATAAAAGAGAGAATATCTATGTATTTTTTTCCAAAGCAATAATACTTATTTGACAAAGTTGTCTCGTGAAATTGGTCTCGCCTTGTCTAAACACGCATTAGTCTGGCGGAGTGTATTGAAATGGATGTTTTTAATTGATTTATTTCTCAAAGATGGGGTATGTAAAGAGTGGGAAAAAGATTTATTACTTTATAAAAGGTAGCATTAGCATGGATGCGTGGATGCATAATACTGCATACTTCATACATTTTTTCAGTAGAAAAGGATTGGTTGGTTATTTTTTTTATCACGATGAACTTCATTTATGACTATGACTATGACAAGATATTTGGGCAAATTAGCAAGGGAGAAGAATCAGCAAAAAAATGTATAGTACATGGAAAAAATTATGCATTTAATGATCATGATGATAATGAGCGGTTTTTTTTCACAGTTGCATTCGAGGAATTTTTTTTCTTTCATGTTCCCATTCCCATAAAGCATATATTAGAAAATTCAGTGAAAAATTGCCTATTTTACATTGGCACTGTGACTTAATAGGTTTTCTGGTGGCAGTAGTGCATAGTGGCAATGGTATAGTTTTTGGAGTGGAGTAGGAGTGAAAAAAAGTGGCAAGTAACAGCAGGAGTGAAATTATTTATTGGGTGATAGGATTTATTATCGGCTCGGTCTGACTGAACTACTATTTCTATTGCAAAACACATATAATATATTTCGGATTGGAAATGGAATAGTAAAAGTTTTTTTTACTTTTCGGGGGCCGTTGTCGTAGTACCGTAGTAGCAGTTTTTGGTGTTAGTCTGGTTTCTGGTCCTTTTTACAGAAGCTGTGGTGGTAAATGGTACTGGTACACGGTGAGCGGTGTGATTGATGAGGATATTCTTCGCTTGTTGCACGGCAAACTGACTGACTCACATTCTTTATTTCATTAAGGAGTAGCACAGCCATACTTTATAATAATGAGAGTGAAAAGCGGAGAGAAAGAGGGTGCACAAAATTTTCACAAATATTCCTTCATTGCATTGCATTGCATTGCACAAAAAAATATAAAAGGGAAGAAGTCTGTTTGGCTCTTTCTTTCCTTCTTTCTGGAGGTGCATTTTGCACGATTCCGATATGTACTACGACCGACGACATTACAAATGGGAGAGAAAAAGGCATAACTATATATTTTTTTCTTCCTTTGTGTCCATAAATTAGGTGGCTGTAAAATGCCAGTTTTTTTCGCAATCTATTACCACGGCTGTCGTGAAGCTGCTAACTTATGAGCTCGTGCGGAGTGTGTGGAAAGAGAGAGAGAAAGATGTGAATAAAATGCATGACTCTATAGATTATAGAAGCAATATGTTTTTTTCTGTATGTGGAAAAATGCCGACGCACTCTTATTACTACTATGCTTTTAGAGGTAGGAATAAGGAACATTTTTTATGAGCGAATATATCACAATATCACATCATTTATTTTTTCAACCGAAGATTTGAGAGGAGAACTAAGATTAAAATATATATTAGGGGTTTTTCTTGTGTGTGGGAAATAAAAGGGAAGAATGCAGTTTTATTTTTGCAATGATTGCAAAAAAAACTTTTTATGCTGAATCGGAATCGGAAGCGAATGCATAAATTATGCAGTAGTAAAATTGCATTTTTTTGCAAAACAGGCAAAAGAAGACATGCACGAGTGGATAGTAGCTTGTTAGGGAAAATTAATTTAGCGGAGAAATTTTATTTTGAGTGCATCAAATTTCAATTGTGGATACTAAATACTTGAATACGGATTGAATTGGATTTAACTTTGTTAAGTTAGGAGCACTCGAAAACTGTCTCAATCCCAATGTTTCCAAGACTATTCATGTGGAAATGTGACTGTTATGCTGCTGTGCTCTGTGCTGATCGAATTAGCGCGTAATGAATGGAAAGAAAGTCGAGATTTTAATCAATTTAAAGGTGATAATCCATTTAGAATGGAGCTTTATAGAGATGATGATGGGATCATATTTTTTAAAGAGGACGGGCAAATAGG
>JAHZNI010001068.1:0-10062 GCA_027744415.1 Seira ritae
CTTTGCTCTTAACCTTTTTTCCATTGTTCACTGGCTCTCCTCTCCTCGCTAGATGAATTTAATGATATGGTGGTGGGGTGGTGATGGTGGAAAGGAATGCGTGAGGTGGGGAATGCGGTTAAAATATAATTAGAAATAGATCTGACAATGCGTGCTTAGAGGTATTATGATGTGATGATGATACACAACACGACCAACAACTGGAATGAATAGACACCAACGAGTCAAAGCCAACCAACCAACCACGTTGTTGATGATATGATAATATGATGATGATGATTATGAGAATCGTCTTGTGTGATAAAAACCAAAACCACGATTATGTATTTCTCTTTAACGAGTACAAGGAATATAGTGTAATCTCTTGTTACTGTTACAAATATAATACACCTTTGAATTAAAATGGCCCTGAACTCAAAACTCAAACAAAGCTTTTATTCCGTTGACAAGTCACAGGATGAGCCTTCATTGTTATGCGTAAAAAAGGAGGAGTAAAGTTGAGGTGATGTTGTTGGATCAAAAAGAATGCAGGCAAATATGATTGACAAGGGTGAAGTTGAAGTGCATGGGAAAAAAGGAAGGTCAAGAAGTACGGTTGATGCATTCGAAAGTCATGTCATGTGGAAGCAGCATGCTCACTAAAGAATCCAAAGTGATTTTTGAATTCCCAACATTTTTAGATGGGTCATGAGTCAACCAGAGAGGGTACATAGAAACGAAATAAGCTAAGCTCGAACTGGCCAAATTAAGTTAATCATAGTAGCTACTATCTCTATCAAAGGTAGTATTTTCGATGGAACAATTCCACCAAAAACTAATATATTTTAGATTTAACAATTCTACTACAAATATTAAAAGATTAATATTGGGGGTATTAATACATAATATGGAATGTGGATCTAGTTTGTCCATGTGATCCAATTAAAACGGGAAACATGTTTTGTATGATATTTAACTCGGGGCGATTACCCTTTCCATTGAATACATGCTTGACACATTTTTGAAGTTCAGAATTTTTTGAAACTTAAATTGTGATCCATGTACAGATGAACGATGGAGAACTAGAACGTGTGATCTAACAAGAACGTAAAAAATACATAGTTCCAAGATGCTTAGTTAGAATAAAATGTTGCACCCTGAAAATTGTTGCAGGTACAGAAGTATCTAGAGCATAAGATTAAAAGACAGCGCAGTGGTTCATTTCACCGAAGAAAATAATGTTCTGTTCTGATTCTGAACAGGTATTTCATGCAAGAGAAATGGAGCAATGCTAATATGTACATAACAAGAAGGTATGCAAGTGAATCCGTCAGCTTCTTATCAGCTCAAACCCATGAGCTCATGTCATTTTACGTCTTGTTTTCTTATCTAAAGAACCACATGCTATCACCTTAATAACTGGAGTAATACGACAGCAATTATGATAAAATACGCGTAGGTAGTCCATTTGAAAGGGAAAATTATTCAAATGCATTTTCTGCTTGTTTTAAAAAACTGAAAGTAAAATCATGTGCAGATTTTTTACTGTAATTTTCATAATCAAAGCAAGCCTTGGACTACCTACTGCCTACTTTTGCTTTTTAAATGCTTCATAAAAGTAAATACCAATTTATTATATTGCCAAAACCCATTTCATGAATTATGCTGGTCAAATTTATGCTCGTCGCTAATCGCCATTCGCCGCTGGCTACTTCGTGCTCGTTTGATCCTTCACCAAGCCAGCATCAGCACCAGCAGTGGTGATGTGCAATTAACTATTTTCCAAATTGATGTGGATGTGGATACCTATTTTACGTAACTCATAATTAAAAATCAAATTAAGCATACACAGCAATTCTTCAATTTCCTTTTTACATAACTACATTTGCCAAATAAAATCGCTTCGCATTAAATTAAGCACGCGACAAATCATTTCGTCTTCTTCTTCCTTACAATGACCCTTTTCCAAGAAAAAAACAAAAGGAACGTCTTTAAAATCCAATAATCTTAACACGGACTCCTGTCGCGCCTCATCCTCCTTTCGCAGTTCGTAATTATCATCGTCATCACGAAAAGGATGATCACCATATACTATATTACACATCTAACACAATCACAATCGTGTTGTTGTTGATAATGATTAGAATTAGAAGCTGTGAAAGGAAATGAGGGACGAGACAGGACAGTTAGTCGCAAAAGAACATGATGCATCTCTGGGTAATTAATCAAGTAATTTTTTTTGTCTTGTGGCATTATTTGTATTTTGTATATGCAAACAAAAAAGCCATCCCCTTCATCCAAATATAGCATGACATGAAGTAAAAAAGACTAAAAACCTTTCATGCCCACTCACGTTCCCCTATGTAATGTAAAAGCACCAGTCCCATCATCATCATCTATCCTATTCCTATCTGTCCCTGTCAAAATAATTTAATGCTCCAATGAACTAACTACTATAACTTCACTCAAAGTGCAAATTATTCGCTTTGTACATTTACATGAGTGCCATAGATCATCTTCGCATTTAAATTGTAATTTGCATCTATCTACTACACATCTTTCCTAGGACATTTTAACCACCCACCCACAACTATATACATCTATCCATTTCTCATGGGTCATCATTTTTTATACCGAAGTGTTTGTTTTTGATGATGTTCATCTAATGACACATATCATCATCCTCTTCTCCCGAGAGTTCATTTCTCAGGAGGAGCTCTTAGCTCTTCACAGAACAGGATGATATGCTTGTGTTTTGTGGATTGGATGCTGTGAACATGATGGAAGTGACAACGACAACGATGACGCTCTGGTGCATGTTTTCATGAATAATTTCTTGGCAATCTATCAAACACGTCATAGGCATTAAGTACATTTTAGATGGTGGTGGTGATAGTGTTGATGGCAGTGGATTGGGGATAAAAGTACATTAGCAAGAAAAAGTATTAGCATATTATTCACAAGAGACAAAAGATGACATGGGTTCCATGGTTTGGGTAAGTAAATACGTTTAGTTGACGATTCGCGATCGTGTCATCATTGATCGGCTCTAAGGAAATAATATATTATGCTCTGCTAGTGTGGAGTAGAATGAAGTAGATCAATCGACTGCAACTGATTCAAGGAATTATTATTATTGGAGGAGTATAGTGATATCGATTTTTTTTACATTGATTTACTTATTCTCGTTGGGGGTGTTTACGGAGGAAAAAGGTGAAGCGATGGATGAAGTGAAAATCGGTGAAAGTGGAAGTGGAACAGAGTATGAGTGGAATACTTAAAAAATGCTTCCTACTTCCAAGGCCAAGGAAGCAAGGCCAGAAGGAAGGTTGATGAAAAATGTGAGATGAAATCACAATTTTTTTTAACTGAAATGTCAAGTACAAACAAGGTCTCATATTAAAATGTGGAGTAGAATGAAGTAGATCAATCGACTGCAACTGATTCAAGGAATTATTATTATTGGAGGAGTATAGTGATATCGATTTTTTACATTGATTTACTTATTCTCGTTGGAGGTGTTTACGAAGGAAAAAGGTGGAGAGAATGGATGAAGTGAAAATCGGTGAAAGTGGAAGTGGAACAGAGTATGAGTGGAATACTTAAAAAATGCTTTCCAGTTCCAAGGCCAAGAAAGCAAGGCCAGAAGGAAGGTTGATGAAAAATGTGAGATGAAATCACAATTTTTTCGAACTGAAATGTCAAGTACAAACAAGGTCTCATATTAAATTATATGGCTAGGGAAAGACAAAAAATGCTTTCTCTTCTTCAAAAATATATGATAGATATGATGGTAAAGTAGCTCATGATATGATCATAGATCATCTAAATCTCATCAATGCATTGCATTATTACACCCATTTATTTCCTCCAAATGGTTTTTTTTTGCGAAAATTATATTCGCTAAAAAATGAAAGAACTCTGGAGGGGAATATTGATGAGGTGGAATGGAGAAGAGGAGAATGACATGACATATAAAAGGACGGATTACTCTCGAGATGTGACACTGATTTCTATTAGGTATCTATCTAGTATAATCAAGAAGAGTAACAGCCGCTTATTATACATACATATAAGGAATGTTATCAGTAGAAGTAGATATATATGTACCTAAATGCTTTCATTCTCAACAGTTAAATTTGATACTATAATGATGGCAAAAATGGAAATTATCCGATCGATAATGACGTGCAAAAAAGAACAAGTTCAGCTCTCGCATTTATTTTTTCAGGTTTTTATGTTGTTGGGCACGTCAAGTCAGACGACTTTTCCTGTGTGAACTTTAAATGCTTCAGTCAGTCTGATTCTGATATTTTTGCTGTTTTTTCAGAAGATTTTTATCAGAAAGAAGGGGAAGAGACTAATACTAATGAGGCAGGTCGGCAATTGCATTACAGCTGCAAACGAAGCATTGCTGCTTCTGAACAATATCACTCAGCTTAATTTGGCTACAGAAAGGTTTAAGTTTTGAAAGCAGTTTTAACTCACCCTAAACATTTTAAAAGTTCACCTGTTCCTCTGCTAAAAATTCAAAGATGACAAGATGTATTATACTGTACCAATATCATATGAATATGAACTTAGACGATTAAAATTCTTAAGCATTTTTAAAAACCATTTTCGGAAATGCCAAGAAAGCCTAAAAGCCCTGATCTGATTGCATTTCATTCCCTCGTAACTGTAACTGACTTGACGCACATTACACAATAACGAATAACGTCTTTCTCCATTCTCCCCCTACAAAGTCTTGCATTCCAAATTCCAATGCAGCAGCTCTATTTAGTACCACAAAAAGGATTTTCTAGGAAATATAACAGTAATGCAGGCATAGTTTGAAAACTACACAAGACATACACATGACATAACACAAGATAATCGCACCAGCTTTTACAACCCCTTTTTGCATATTGGTACTTTACTTAACTTTTCCCTCTCTCTTTGAAAGAAAGGAAAACACATCTTTTCCTCCTACAACTACAACTACAACGACTTCGACTTCTTTCAACTGCACTTTTTTATTTTACGGGAGAAGATCTTCGTGAATATTTCATTCCTTTTTCAACAACTCGTCGACACAAAACATAAAATGGAATGCTGTGAGGGAGTCATAATAATCCATGTTTTTCATGCATGTCGTATTATGAATTATTGATGGAATACAAAAATAGATCCGTATTTGCTCCCGGCTCCCGGTGCAATGGTAAATGGCACAGGCACCACCAATGCCTTGTTCAGTGCATCGGCCCCACTCCTATCATATCACCACCATTCCACTTCCACTCCAGTTTATAAAATCAACAACGATAACTCGGCTGAGCCTCTGCTTTCTAGAACTTTTAAGGCCTTTGACTTGACGATTTGAAAGTACCGTTGCTGTTGTAAGATTTTTTAGGAAAGTTGAACTAAAGTCAGAAGAGTAAAATTTTCGTTGGAATTCTCCGCGTTTTATTACTTTTTCTTATATTTTTCAGGGATTATGAATGAGTTCAGGGATGGGATGAAGGGTAATAGTCACGTTCTCATGTTTTGCCTATTGCAGTTTCAGTGTTTAGTTGCGTGCGTTTTCGGTGTTTTTGATGCAGATGTAAAGTGCCAATGAGACTGAATAAAATATTTCGGAAAGCTGTCTTGCGGTTATGACTATGACTATGACGGAAAGTTTTGAACTGAATGCAATGAAACGATGCATTGGAATGGAAATACATAGTTTGTTTGGCTTTTTTGGTGGGGGATGCGGTGCGGGGAGGGGGGGTTAGGAATGAATTCTAAATTTTTCACGATCAGACCGGGAGGAGGCCTAGGCCTACAAACTTCAAGGCTATGCAATCCATAAGAACTTTAGTTAGATTCAGAAAAGTTCTTCATTTAGATTTAGATTATGCATTCTTTCTGTAGAATTGGATCGCATTTTCCTAAACGAACTTAAGCAGAAAGTCCCTGATGAAATTCTTCAAAGCAACTCTTAAAGCAACAGTGGGTCGTTTACATTGATTAGATATGATATAAAGAAATGTGTGGGTGGACAGTGAACTGGAATTGACGATCCCAAAGTCAAGGTAAATGCACATCGCTGGAAACGGAACATGGCTTGAATCTCAGGAAGGACTGCATAATATCGTAAAGAAGAAAGTTCCTTTTAAATTTACTTTATTTACTACTCTGTCTTGCCCTTCCGCGCATCTCTTTCGCTTTTCCATAAATTAGTTCCCTTACATCATCATAAATAAGCATTTAAAGTTCATTCAAACTTGATGGTCTGATGGTCTCTTTAAAAATTTGTACAAGGATCGGATTTTAAAATCAAGCAATTTGTAATTCCATTCTGCTGAATTGGCTTTAAATCTGCGGAACAATCTTATGCAAACCACCTTTGCATTGCAACAATCCCGTCATCAATCCACCTTAAATGTCACACGAAACTTTACACCATTCATTGACAAAGCTATTGTTTCTCAACAACTCCAGTGTGAATTTGAATTTAATTGGGAAAAAGGAGTGCCCGAACAAGCTACTTCTTACAAACTGTTCGGCCATCAATTTACAGCTACAAGGCAAGGCAAAGTTTCTGCTAAATGCCTTTGTAATTTAAAGCAATGACGACTTCAATTACATCACATGGTACAAATTCGGTCAGATTTATGTTTGTCCAGAAATTGATTTTTTACTTTTGCATATCTTAAGACGAACACTTTTTATTTAAAGCGACGCTCATGGCGTTTGAAAACCAGACCGGAAATTAATGGCAGAAAGATAGCAATTTCGTCATAATGTTTAATATTTGTGAAATACATAAATGAAAACGATTGATGCAAACCCATACTAAACCTCTTAAATTGATTAACTATTTTTTTCTATTTCATTTTTCTAAATTGAAGGCGTCATTCACACCCCGTCCATCCACATATGGAAACCACTTGAAGAGCTTTAAAAATCCAGACTCTTTCTTCACAAAAATTAGAGTTAAGTAATTACATTGAATTTAAGAAATTAGTGTCAAATTTAAAGTGGAGACAAAGACACAAGTGGACATTATCAGTAATGGATAAAACATGTTAACTTCATCAACAGCTTTGCTGTCAATGAGAAGTCTCAAAATGTACATTTCCATCCTATAAAATGGTCATTGGCTTGGCTTCATTCGACTTAGGTAGGCTCAGGCTCTGCAGAAGCTCAACTTTAATGGTAGCTTAAAACTGCTCAAATGAATTACGCAGACTTCACACATCCACATACATAATTCAAATATCAATTGAATTTGAAGCATGTAATTTTCAAGGAGTCAACTCTGAGAATTAGAAAAGAACATGTTTACATTACGTCCAGCAAGTCCAAGCAAATGAATTTCGCACAGACATACATAACATTAGACATACAGCAGCAGGAGCAGAAGAAGAGCAAACCACATCGCATCACATCAGTTTGATTGTTCGGTACCGGTTATGATTAGAAAAAAAATCCTTGCAAATTTTTTTTATCCCATTATATGCACATGCTCTAGCTGTAGCCAACAAGATGTTCCATTGTGATTCTTTTGTGAAATGCCATGCATTTGCTATTTGCAAGTCGCAAACGAGCTGTGAAATGTTCTCAGCTCCGAAGAAGAAGAAGGAGCAAAAACTAAGTTTCTTCTAAATCATCATCATAACTTTTACCCACGTCGAATATTCCAATTCCTCCGTCGTCGTCGTCGTCCGCTCGCCAATAATTGAGTACCTATTGTATTTACTTATTTTAAAGAGGAAAAGCATCATATTCACAAGCAACTTTTCATTCTCATCAGTCATCACCATCATCATTATCATCAGCGTAGGTAATCTATATGAAATAAATAAAAAACGAACAATCCTTTTCCTCTGAAACTTCCCAAAGAACAACAACAGCAGCAGCAGCTTCATTGCCTCATCATGATGATCATGATCATTGTGAATCCTCATTTTTGCCGACAAGAAAAACACTCGAATAAATAGCAGTGCAATAAATAAAATATCAGCACACACACAAAAAACTGGTTTTTCTACTCAAACCAAAGTGGAGAAGAAACACTGGATTTACAAATACGCACTCACTTGGGTTGAGTTGACTTGACACAAGCTATTGTTCCAAAAAAAATAGATTCCATTATAATAGGTTCAGAATAGAATCAGTAGGGGAAAAATCAACAGTTGGTTTTTTGGTGTATGTATGTGCGTTTGTTGTTAGCTATCAAAATAAATGTTGAGTAATTGGGTTTGCTCCCTGTATCTCGTTTCGAGATTATTAGCCTCCTAATAGCGGCTATAGGGTTACATTATAGCATTGTAAATGATGACACAAGAGAGTACAAAACAGCAGCATCAAGAAACACTGGTTTTTCTCTTGTCTCTTTTTTCCTGTGGATGTACTTTCCTTCTTTAAGAAAAAAAGCAAAGCCCATTAGTCTCATTAGCCATCTGAAAAGGCGAGAGATACAAGGGGCAAGCTCACCATTTGTTTTATTTACGGCGTGGTTCTATCATTATCAATATCAAGTTGAAAGTTGAGTACCTAATATAAAAAAAACTACATAAAGATCGGGACTCCTTTAGAAAGAGAGAGAGAGTTTTTTTTATCTAGAAGTTCAAGTTCAGTTACATAATAAAAAGCCAGAGCCAGAGAGCTTTTATTGTGTAAAGCTTACATATGCATATTATGTAAGGTAGAGGTACAATAGGCCTAATTATTACAGGAGGAAAACAAAGCTCCTTTCAAATTCTGGAATGGACAATGGACTATTGGCTCTAGAAAATGAAGCGGCTCTAGCTCTTTATTCCGAGGAGGAGGATGCAAAAAAATGTTTAAATTAGACAATGCAATGCAAGTGAAGCCGGCTTTGCCTTGCATTGTCCAGAAAATGCATTCTCTCTAAACAAGACAATAATGTCTGCCTGCTAAATATGCAATCAGAGTCAAGTCTTGGCTCTTGGCTTGGCAGCGCTTTTATAATGAAAGTGGTAATAGTTCTTTAACGAAAGTGTTGGTCGTTGTCCCATTAAATACAGTGTAATCAAATCAACTGAAAATGTGAAAGAAAGGCGAGTGCGAGTGCATTTTCAATTTAATGGACTGGCGCTTGGCACTGGTTTGAGTGCACATTCTCAAAGGGAGCTAGGTATGCATGTAGCTCGAGCTGGTTGAGAGGTGAAGTCAGGGAAAAGTAAACAAAGCGGAAAAGTTATTCTAATTTTCTGACATAATTTGATAATGGGATGGTCTAATGGTCATGGTGCTTCCACATCCGCAGTTATGTACGTATTAAATTAAATAATATGGTGCATGATCAAGTGCATGCTTATAAGTACATTATTTGTGAATTTTAAATTAAGTTTCTGGTTTAAATTAGGTTAAATTAAATAAGAAACGAGCAGGAAAAGTTAGAACCGAGAAGAATTATCCCGTATTGGCTAGAATTTGATTGAATTCGCACACGAATGCATTGATAACTAAAGATGTTCATTCCGTAACTTAAGTTTAGTGACAGCACGCAATTCTACCAATTTTACAGATAGAAGACAATCGGGGGCAATTTAGTAACGCTAACGCTTGATTAATATTGAATTATGACAATGAGAAGTGGGGCAAAATTAAGATTTCAACCGTTCATTCCATAGTATTTTTTATAGAGCTTACAGTCCTCTAATTTAAAAGGCTAGCTTTACCTCCTCTCTTCACAATATCGCTATCCAGGAAATTTTTCAAACCAAATTCGGAAATAAATAAAAAATAGAGGCATAAAAAATAAATCGGACAAGGGAAAAGTTTTTTTTAAAGAGTTTTATTACCTCCGACATATCATGAGATTTTAATGGTAACATGTGTACCGATAATGATACAAGACTCGAGACTTGTCAGCAATGAAAGAGCATCGATACTTCCTTCCCTTGCCTTCAATAAAAACTGACGCCAAACGTAATTTAAAGTTGCCTCTTCAATTCAACCTTCTTTAATTCTGTATAAAAAGATGGAAACATTTAAACATCCGTATTCGACTTGCCCTTTAGTAAATCTAAATGTGAAGTGAAGAAGGGATGGACTTGAAAAAAACATTTCTTCTGGATTTGGACTCTC